>PNEQ01013469.1:0-26383 GCA_003012365.1 Medauroidea extradentata
TCACGATATTTTCTCTCGGTTACCCGATACTGGGCGCAGGTGGTTATCATGGAGTAATACAATCCATGCGGCACCCGAGGAGGTCTTTTAGCGCTGCCGCCACTGTATTGTATTTCGCCGCCCTGCCCGACAGCCACGGCGCCGAGGAGTGAGTGGGAAGGGGGTGTCCTAGCTCCGCCACCACAGTATCGTACTACACTGCCCAGCCAGACAGTCGCGGCTCGCAACAATATATAGTAAACTGTTACTGCCGATTTTCCAAAAATTAGTGTTGGAAATGCGAAAATCGAGTTGACATCCTCAGTGAAAAACATAGGACTCATTTTGAACAGCACTTTAAATTGGTTTCTCCACGTAGCTAGCATATGAAGGAAAGCGCTGGCCACCTTTCACTCGCTAAAACGCCTAAAAATTCAACTCCCCTTGCGCATTAAAAAACACCCTGTCAAGGCACTAATTTTTACGTTGTTTGACTACTGTGACTTGGTTTACAGCAACCTCACTGACGAACAAGCCACTAGATTGCAGAAGATTCAAAATACATGTGAACGTTATGTTTTTAACCTTAAAATACGTAATCATATCTCACAATTTCATAAACATTTGTTCTGGCATCCACTGGAAACATGCGTAAATTACATTGCCTCCTTCTCCTAAGAAAGATTTTATATCCTAAATATCCTTTCCTATTTAACAACTAAATTTGAATTACTTTCCCGACATAAAATTTGTACCTATCCGCTTGAAAGCCACTCTGTCTCTGCTCATACCTAAGCATCGTACTAGTGCTTATTCTAAATATTTTACCGTTTCTGCAGCACGCGCCTGGAATGCACTGGTAGAACATCCTAAATACATGTTGTCTCAACCTACATTTTAAAGAGCTCTTTTTAAAAGTATGAACGCTGATTTTGATAGTGCAGAGTGAACAGTGGATGATCTCACTTTCATTAAATTGGTGTGAATGTGTGCGTGATTGAATTGTGAACGTCTACTGTAATGTTTTATTTTCCTTTTTTTTTCTCTCATTTGTGTTTTGCAATTTGTTTTGTAATTTTTAGAGACTGTGGTTAAGTGGTAGACAAGGAAATATTGTCGTAACTTCGCTACATGTAAAAATAAGTCGAATTAAATAAATAAAACTGAATAAAATGACACCTCACTCGTCTTTACCACCCTACTGAAGGCATTTTCGTGAGAATCGGTCTCTAGCTAGATCCGGCCCTGCAGATAATCCCTGTCAGTTTTGGTAACATGAGTTGCCACTTCCGTATCCTCTCATAACTGCTCCGCGTTCACTCGAGGTACTGGGGATAGAAGTAACATATCTCCACAAGTAGATGTCCTGTTTTCGTCGGGTAAAAAATTAAGATTATTTACTTTTAATTACTGTTTTTACAGGATTATAATTATTCCAGAAATGTTCCGATTGCAACATACTATAGAGTATGGTAAGGTGCAAGTCTAAGAAATGGCTTTAAGTGTTATTCGTACTGCATTACTCCACTATAATTAACTAAATAATTAAAAAAAGGCTTTTTTCAAGATTTTTTCTTTAAAAAGTTAAAAGTTTTTATATATATTAAATGTCTTAAGAGTTATACGACTTTACGACACATACTTCCGAAAACTATACCCTTTAACTTAATTTTTTCTCTTAAAAATGATCGATAACTGTACACATGTTTCTCACTGTTTACCATACCGTACCGAGCACCCTTAATGTTATTTTTTCTTCATTAGTAATTAACGTAAATGTTGTGCACGTAAAGTGTCAACCTGCGTGATGTAGTCTCTTGTTAGTTTAACCAAACACGGCCCTTAGATGTAATTGTCACAGTCTCAGGTTACCAGTTGAACGCAATCAGACGAAAAACATAAAATGTGCCAATTGGCCGTTCATTTTCCATACAATTAAAGTGTAATCTGGACACCTTTGAACGCAGTTATTTCGTACGCTAGTTTAATTAGACAAATCGCGTATCCTCACATGTGTTTTGAGAATAAACGGTATGTCCTCGGCAGTTGCAACAAGAGGGAATTTTTTGTTACACGGGTCTAATTACTCAATAAACCATCTTTAAGTGTTCGAAGATCCGGACGGTAAACAAGTTGTATGCAATTACAGGGTAGCCAACTCTAGTTCCATAGAGGTGGACAGTATCAAGCAGTATTTGCTGTTAGTTCAAAGATCCCAATAGCAATTAGCAGTGCTGAAAATATTACTTTTATGTCATTATTTTTCAAATATTTTGGGGAAATACGATTTTAAATTTTGATATTCAGAGCCTACTTACCTTATTAATATTAAGTTTAGGTAAAAAAACTTATAATATCATTTATGATTATTTTTTTCATAAGGAATTACCTGCCAGAGTTTGTCGGTGTTGCTCAAAAACATCCTGCTTATATACATTCAACATAACACTAAATGAAAATTATTTGTTATATAGTAATGTAAGCAAAAACGTCCAAAAATTAAGTTGAGAAGGCTTGGTTTAGCATAAAATTTATCGCAGAATAAACACAGAATTTTTTTAATTTGCTGTTCAATGTTAGCATACAACATAAGAAATATGCATTGCTTGCGTTCGGAGTAAATGTGAATGGGTCAGAGAGATCGCTTCTACAAATAACTAAGAAGTTAGCCAAACCACGTGACCATGCATACATTTAATAGCACATACAGTTAGATATTATTCGACCAACTAAACTTGGATTATAGGCGGATACTACGAAAATTCGCTTTCAGTTACTAGCAGAATATTTCGTAAAAATATATATTTTTTTTACATTTGTTCTGCATAGTTTTCAAAAAATGTATTTGTTTCTTCCTCATAATACCACAAGTGCCACTTTATAAGTCAACTTGTACAGTAAAAACGTAGCACCACTTGCTTCAGTGAAAACTGAGATCCCGAACATTCACATATTTACGAGTTTAATTAAAAACATATCTCGATCCAAGTCAAATATTAATTGGCTTTATTAAATTTACCTATACCAAGTTTTATAAAATTCAGGAAAATGGTTCTTCAGATATTTCAAGCGCTTAAAAAATTTTCATGTTTTGTAATTAAGGACAAATGATGAATGAAAGTAATGAAAGTCAGTTTACCCTACTAGGTACTTGTAAATGCAGTATTTGATGAAACTCGGAAAAATGCTTCCTCAGATATACGTTAGAATAAATATGTAAAATTGGCAGCAATTTTTAAAATATGAACAAGACGTTAACAAACAATACAAAGTTCAAGTCACCTTTCTAAGACCTGCATGTGTTACCGAGTTTGATGCAATTCTAAATTACGGTACCTTAGATATTAATTATGATATAAAAAGTTTCATGTGGCTAGAATTTTGGAATTTTTAACTCTGGTAAAAACGATATACACTTAAGCCAACAGTCAGGTTATGTGTACCAATTTGTTAGGAACACAGGCACACGTGTGTGTGCGTGTGTGTGTTAATGTGTGCATGTATATGGTGAAATCGCTTTACCCGTGTTTGACATTAGTTCTTCATATAATAGTAATTTTTTTATTACAATAATTTTTTCTTACTACTTCTTAACACCTGTAACACCTATGCACAAAATATTGAACTAACTTTGCTTTTATATGTTTTACAGAACAGTGGATTAAGAAAATGGAAGACTACACCGAATGGTTCAAGGAGCAAGAAGACATCAAAACTGATGAGTCGAAACGACCTGGGAAACCCAAGAACTACGACGATCTGTTTGGTCTGGAGGGTTCATTTAAACAACTGGTTATTGACTAAATCTCATTTAAATAGAGTATTATAATGTTTCCAATTTAATCGTGTGTTCTTTTTAATATTTGTGCACTGAAAACATTAAAAAGTTAAGCAATTTAGCTTAGCTATTATACATAAAGTTTCAATAAGCCATTATTAATAATACACTCCTTTGAGTAATGATAAACATTGTTTTAGTAGGTGTTATTTGTACGTGTCAGATTTTGTAACATACTGGTTTGTAAAGGCAGCAGCTATTGTATTTCAAAATATAAATAATTTTAAAGAAAGTGATTTATGTTAATAATAATTGTTATTTGTTGCGTTAGCAATATATATTTCAAATCATTTTAAGGTATGTTATCACATGTGTGCATTTACATCAACAAAACCAATTTTTAAAAAATAAATTCTATCGGTTTTGTTTTAATGATACGTAACTTTAACACTTATGTATATAAATACACAGTAAATTCACTGATTTGTAAAGCATGCCCTACTGCCGAGGTACAACTTTATAACTAAGTTACTGACAGATGCGCCTTTATGTTAGAACATTCATAATACTATTGCACATACTCATAACCTTGTATGAATATTATAAAAGAACTGTTCTGTGTTGTGCAGTGCCTATAATCAAGCTTATTTGTTGACTGCATGTAAACCATACCACTGATAAGTTCCTAAATACGTAAGTCTTTAAATATGTTATGATGTATAATTTTTTATTTGCTGTTCTCTATAACATTTTGTGCTTGTAATTTGAAAGCAACTGATAATAAAATTAAAAGAAATGCCATTGTTCCACAATAATTAAAATTTTTTATTCCCGTATTTAAACAACATTACTACAAAAAGTGTTCAAAAGAATAGTATTTATTTCCGCTGATTTGGAAACAAATGCAAAACTGATCAATTTCTTGTGAATACATCGATGGGTGCACGGTGTTATCCAAAAATATCAAACCTGCAAGTTACAGAGAAAGATAACGTATATTTTTATTTCCGAAAATTCTGCAAGTAGTCGGTTGTGTTCCAAAAAAACACAGCAATAAAATACAAGCTTAAGGCCTCACTCTCTAGTTTAGCAGTGGTTTCGAAAATATTTTTGTAACGCAAATTAACACATATATCAAAAATTCCTTTGGCAGTTTAAACACATATACATCAACGTTTGCATATTAATTTTTCTGTTGAAATACAGCAAACTGATGTTTAGATTTTTGCCCCCGAAATAGTACACATTTTGTTGCGAAAATTAGCCAAAATGAATTTTTTTACTCGCAAACGGTACATTATATTTAAAAAGCTCTGACAAAATTGTGTATTGTATAATTGTACACAGTCTCTGATTTTTTCAAAGCATTAGTTAAAAAATATTAGATTTTTTTTTTTTGCAATTGTTTGAAATAAACGAGAGTTAAGTTTCATTGCGAACACAAATGGATGGAAACGAATTATCGCTGCAAGTTTAGGCCATGGTCTCCTATTTATGCTACTTTTACGATTATAAGTTTTGACTCTCTAAAAGGGAACATATATCGTAAAAAATTAAACGACTGAAACGAAATACAAAGGCCTGCAATGTAAACAGGACAACCTGTTTCGCTTAACATTTTAAGCATTGTTGTATGAGTATTCCTGTTTCTGTATTTTTTTACACACGACTGTATGTAGAGTTTAAAATTAAAGGGACTAGTAAAGACAAGTGTCATTTTTTGCGTACAGCTCTATTTTAAAATAATACGTGAAGAAGTTTTCCTTAATCTTGTTAAATACATGTTTGTTCTACTAGTTTGCGAAACGACTGGCATTAAGCTGAAGGGAAAAATCATTATTAGTTTTCGTTATGTAATAACATTGCTAATATGTCAGTTGCCGATTCAGTAAAACCTATACACGACTTAAGTAAGAGTTTTACCAGTAAGAATGAAAGATAAAAACGCATGTTAGCAAAGACAGTCCTTGGTTCGGAACTCGAAAACATTTGGCCCTACAATTTTATTACTTTTATTCGCAGATATTTTTTCTAATTTAAAACATTTATGACAGACGTGAAATTAATTTTTTCATTACAGATAGCGGCGAACACCTGCACGCAGAGCTATGTAACACGTTTAGAAAATTATTTATGTGTAGAGAGTTATGAAAAATCATAGAATTTTAAGCGTGTGACTAACGATTTCGGATCGATGTGATTTATATAAGACGTGAATATTTTTCTGGCTTAAAAAAGTATCGGTGGTAATATTAAGATATACAAGCAGACGTCCGCTTGTTGGAGAAATTTTATGTTGTACATAGCGACACTTGAAATGTTTAGTCTGCCATTTACTGTAAGCGAGTGAAAGTAACTTTACATATTTGTAATGAGTATCTTTCCTTCCACGGCAATAATGTATGTCACTGGGCCTCTGCCCGCGAAAAAACAATCATCTAAACGTACCAAACATAGTACTGTTTCATACTCACTCTCTCCTCATTGTCACTTAAATATTGCTGTACTTGAGCCTGGAAAATCACATTTGCTATCGTGGCAAAACCAGTGTAAGCCAACAGCACGCGACTTAAGATGCCAAGTCGTGTTACTGTTTTAATAATTATTCCTTTCGCATATGTTTGTATCTAGAAACATTTAAACCAATGCTGCTTGCCGAGACGCTTGTGAAAGCAGAATAGTTTGAAGTTTTCTTTGTCTTACGGCTAAAAAGGTTTTCTTTCTGAGCAGTATCCCGATTAGTATCCTGAATTCTAGTTTCTTAAATAGTACCCACGATAGTAACCAAATTGTAAGCTATCCTGAGTAGTTTCCTGAATGGTAGCATCCTGAATAGTATCTCGAATACTCTACTTAATGACAGATATTAATTCACGTTTGAATCGCGATGCGATGTGGTGAATCCAGAAGTTGGTGAATCAAGATATGAATTCGAATTCACAATGAAGTCGCCATGAGTCAAAAAGGTGTCACGAAGTGTCGCGAAGCTGTCGCGAAGATTAACAAAGGAATTGCAAATGAGTTGCGAAGATTAGCGGAGTAATCGCGAAGTGTCGCGAAGAAGTCGCGAATATTCACGAAGGAGTGTGGTAGGAGTCGTGAACGAATTACGAAGATTAGCGAAGGAGTTGTGAAATGCCGCGAAGCAGTCATTAAAATTCACCATGTTGTTATGGAAATGATAGGAAGAAGTCACGAATAAATGACGAGGTTTTAGTACTGGAGATCGCATGCATAAATGTACAATAGTATGAAAGTTTTCAATTATTGCTGAGGCATTAAAAATATATCGATGCATGAATTTATAATGGACAGGTTTTAAAGGATTGTTTACAAAAAAAGTAGGTTGAATGTATTTAGTTAAGTTAGTCTCATGTTTAAAATTTAATATATATATATATATATATATATATTAGTTTAATTGATTGATGTAATAATTATTTCATTTTATGCATGAATCATTAGAAATTATTCTTCTGCCAACTTTGAGAAGACAGTGGCGTCGTACTTTTCTTGGGGATTTATTTATTTATTTATTTATTTTTTTCGAAATATCATGTTGTACATCGTCACACTAGAGATGGTTATTAGTGTCTACAGGATGTCACGAAAATAAATTCCGATATATACACAGGTTGTAGTATGCAACAAAATAAGACGAAAACATGTTTTGCACCGTTCACCTAAACTCAATATTAAGGGTGTTATGACCAGTTAAAGATAAACGTTTAAAACCGTATTTTCCTAAAATATGGGACACCACACCACATACAAAAACAACATTGTCAGCATTGATCAATGCTACTGGGCTCGTCAAACAAACAGCATATGGTGCTTGATACCTTCCACCCTTAGGAAAATAGCATGGGTGGCTACCCTCTAATAGCATACCATTTTTAACCGTCAGGTTTTCTACACATTTGAAGGTGGTTTGTTGAGTAATGTTACCTGTGTAACAAAAACGGTGCTCTTGATGCAACTGTCTAGGAGCCAACGTTTTCGTTCAAATCACAAATTCAGCTGCAGCTGTAGTCCCAGAAACAACTATTAATAAGTATCATGTCGATGTTCGACACTATAGTGCACACATCTAATTTCACATGCACGAAATATTGCGTATTATCGTAGGCAAATAACCATCGGGTTATGATGTAGTACATGTAGTGTCCATGAACACCATGTCCCTGAACTACCCTTCACAATAGTTGCTCGATGTTAAGGCCATCCATAGAAATGCAGCCCTCTACCTTACGCCGCATGGACTCATGCATTCGTTGGAACACCCTTGGTTGTTGCCGGATTGCTTTGAACGCATGGGACACGCGTTCCCTTAGTGTATCCACATTAGGTATGGGGGCTGCATACACCATGGACTTTACATGTCCCCACAGCCAAAAGTCTAAAGGGTTAAGATCAGGGGGACGGGCAGGCCAATGTATTGGCCCTTCCCGACCTATCCATCGCTCATGAAAGGTCCGTGTTAGCTGTCGCCGTACCTGTAGTTGAAAATAGGCTGGTGCCCCGTCATGCGTGAACCACATGTGCAGGTGTTCTTGTAGTGGGACGTCATCAAGAAAAAAAGGTTATTGGCTCCGAAGGAAGTTACGATACCTAGCACCATTCAATGTGTTTTGTAGAACGTAGGGAACTACGAGTCTGTCTCCGTAAATGCCTGCCCAAACGTTGATACTAAACATGTTATGGTATCTTCTCTTGCCAGTTGCTGGCCGGTTTACATCGGTCCATTCGTGAGTATTATGGAAGTTGACGATACCGTCTCTCGTGAAACCCGCCTCTTTTGTGAACAACACATTCGCAGTGAAATGCAGATCGTGTGCACACATTTCGAGAAACGTCTGGCAGAATTGCAGTCTGGCTGCCCGATCGTGTGGCAGCAGAGCCTGGACACGCTGCACATGGTAGGGATACAGTAACTGCTCATGGAGGACCTTCCACACTACTGATTTTGCAGCACCTTCAGCTGCAGCTATCTGTCGGACTCTTGTTCCGGGATTCGCCTCCGCGTGTTCTAATACCCGTTCTTCCATGTCTAGTCAGCGAGTTGCCCAAGGTCTCCCACGATTCCGTGTTCGTGGTGCAAAGGATCCAGTTTCTGAAAGGCACTGGAACAGGATACTAAACATATTTTCTAATAGTGTACGACGTCCTGGATATTTGGCGGCATACACGGTACGTGCCCGTCGGTAGCTCCCATGTGCCTTCCCGTAGCAGTAGACCATGTCCGCCATCTCCTATGCTGAATAGTAGATCCCCAATATGTACTACAACCTGAAGACAAGGATACGAACACACATTACAGTACAGTGCTGTCACTACAGCGAATACGCCATTTGAACACTACACTGCTACACCACATTGAATGAACATACCTGACTGATACAGCAGTGTACGTACTGTAGCAAGCTGTGATATTTATAACGGTTATTTTATTGCGTTCGTGCTTCATACGCATGCAAACACGATGTGGTAAATGGTCTCAAACGTCTCGTGTCCGCATTCGTTATGTGCCAAAGGGTTCGGTGAGCAAGATATGCTTCTCGTACGAACTAACACCACAATTTGGGAGACATTGCGTTTACGACGAAATTGAATGCTTTATGATGTTATGATCTTCAAATCAACAGAAAATGTTGCTTGATAACTTCCACGTATATAAAAATAGCAGGGGTGGCTACCCTTTAGTTGCAGACACATTGTTTACCGGCAGACAATCCGAGCATTTGAAGATGGTTTATTGAGTACCGAAACCTGTCCAACAAAAACGTGATAATGTTGCATCTACCTAGGACCCTTCGTTTACATGCAAATGCAAATCACAAAAGAAGTATCAGCAAAAATCCCAGTAATAACAGTCACACAGTCTGTACACATGTGTCCATAACACAAACAAAAGCCGTAAAAAGACATAGTGTTGCAATACATACAATTTTACGAACGTTTTCCCAACTCACGATATCATTATTAATAGTTGTTTCTGCAGCTTCATTTGTGATTTTAAAGAAAACGGTGGCTCATAGGCAGTTGCAACTGGAGCACCTATTTTGTTACACAGGTAACATTACTCAACAAACCAACTTCAGATGTGTGAAAAACCTGACGGTGATAAAGTTGTATGCAATTAGGGGGTAGTCCCCTGCTATTTTCCTAAGGGTGGAAGTTATCATGCACCATATTCTGTTTGTTTGACGAGCTCAATAGCATTAAGCAATGCTGACAATATTGTTTGTGTATGTGGCATAGTTTCCCATATTTTTTTTTTGGAAAATACGGCTTTAAACGTTTATCTTTAACTTGTCACAACGCCTTTAATTTTGAGTTTAGGTGAACAGTGCACAGTATGTTTTGTCTTCTTTGTATCGGAAGGAATTTTCGGGACACAGTTAAGAAGTGTTACATACAAATTTTACTGAAGTATGAAATGTATGTTCGCTGTTGCGACAGACTTCTTATCTACAGTCAAAATTTGTAAACACTGTAAAAATATTTCTATGTAATATACAGTGTCAGTCGGGAGGAAAGGTACATGCTTTGAGGGATGGCAGTACTGGTGATTCTGAACAAAATGTTCCTAATAAACATATGCCCACTTCTTAACCGTTTCAGAGAAACCGAACGAAAACAACAAGGAACGGGAAAGTGCAGGTGACAGTAAATCAAGATACTGTTATCGTATGTTTTGTTTAATTGTGTACATTTCCACACGGTGTGGGGTTGGCTTCAAAGCGAAGTCTACACGCGCAGGGTGAGAGGAACTTCTCGCTCGTATTTACCATGCTTGTGCTCTAGTAAAGCAATGTACTAATGAGCTCAGATCAGCAACACAGCAGCTGTCTTATCAGAGCAGCAAAATGCATTGAAATTGGTGGTGGAGTGTTTTAACATGTTTTGTGAGGAAATGTATACAATTAAACCAAGCATTTGATAACAGTATTGTGATTTACCGTCACCTGTACTTATCCCGTTCCTTGTTGTCTTCATTCGGTTTCTCTGAAACTGTTAAATAAAGGCAATTTGCTTATTAGAAACATTTTGTTCACAATCACCAATACTATCACCCCTTAAAGCATGTACCTTTCCTCCCAACTCATCCTGTATGTCCTCGTCACAAATTTCGTACCTGATTTCTACTGACATTATACCACAGTCACGCTGCGTAGACAGCCGAAATAGGAAATTAAATGCATTTTCCGTTAAGTTAGTATGTTGTTATACATATATAAAAAGAATTGATAGGTATAAATCTAATTAATCCTATAAATGTAATAAGTTTTTAATCCACTGTTCAATATTTACTATGATATGTAATTCATTCCGTGGTATATAGCGACATGAGATAAAGACACGCAGTGGGAATTTGTAAAATGATCACTCTATGGCGAAAAAATAATGTCCAAGGAAAATAAGTTAAGTTTAACTCTACTGGCATACTACGAAATTTTGTAAATATGTGTACAGCTGTCTTTTTTTGGATGCTGAGAGGCTGATACATGTGACTTATGTTATACCATACTTGTGCAAATCTCATCGTTATTCCAATCAAAACTTATAAACAAGAGAGTCAATGTTACTTTATAATTTTCATTTGATGAAACATTAGTACAACATTTCTAAAAATCTAGTTTTGAAAAGATTATCTTTCAAATAACACTCTTTGTAAACGAATTTACTATGCTAGGTTACAAAAGAACAGAGGAAATAACTAAATTTTTTCCACACTAGTTAGGTCACAGCATGAGTACTCTGACTGACAAACGCACACACACACACGCATGCTAAGAGATGCTTAGCTGGCGGTTACTTCCATTAATACGATGAAAATGCAACTTTTGTATAACATGTATATTATTTATAAATTATAGAGGTAAACATCCTGGCGATACATACGTTGTCATAATTTATACTAATCAAGCAATGTCCCACTTGCATGCCACTTTATTTTAAAACCATAACAAACGTATAGTGCTAAAAATATACCTAAATGGATCAGAGACGCATTACACAGACATTATACTTGCGGTAACTATAATACCAGTTACTGATGTAATAACATTGAAATATTTATATTTTAATATGTAATTTGACGTAATTTCCGCTACATTGTAAGTCTTGCCTGTATAAAGTCGACGTGATGACTGCAAGATTCAGGATACAACTAACTAATGTTACATGTAGTCTCATCCATATGTAGCAACCGCTAGGTTCAGAAGCCAGCAGATCACGTGGACCAGTTTCTTACCTACCTCTCCCTCTTTGTTCAACAGAGAGCAGGTGAGCTCGACGCAGAATGGGATAAGGGCTGGCCATTCATCACCTGTTGCTTTGACTCTCGTGCCGCCCTTCTTCGGCGCCTACATGAATATTTGCAAGCCAAGGGAAAGAAAAAGTCATTATTTAAAAGTATTCTCCTTTGATACATTTGAACTTGTTTCGCTTAGCCGACAATAGAATGACATTCGTGCGCAATATTTCATGTCAGAATGTTATAAGTGAGGCGGGACTTCGCCAGGTGTCTACAAAGTTTACGAAATAATTCTCCACTACTCAACCCTCGATTCGGCCCTCGAGCCATGCTTTGCTCATTTCTAGGTACTAAGTGTGGGGAAGAAAAAGCCATTATTCCAAGAAATTTCCTTTGTCACACTTGTATGTATCATGTTTGGATGGCACTACGGAGGCAGCTGTGCACAATATTTCATATTAGAATATTTTAAACTAAGAGGCACTCTACTAAGTGTTCTCGGTGAAGTGTGGGAAGGATGACGTCCATTACTCAGCATCCCCAAGTTTCTTAGTCTGCGCCTATATGTGTTAAATTATCAGTGTACAACAATGCAAATTTAAATGATTGAAAGTATGACTGCATACAGGAACTGAAATATTTAGTATCGGTACTTACATGCTTGAAATTAGAACTTCATACTTCTAAATAACTGTAATTTTATGAACGTTTCATAAGAAATAGCAATAATTCCAAACGACAATTGCACTACAGATTCGGTACAGGATGCTTTAATTTTATTACACAGCTCAGAATTCATCTACCGAAGAAGCATGTACAGCTTATCAAAGAAGTCTCTGACAGTGTATTCGAAATACAGAGGAACGAAATCGATATAAAATTGCAATACTGGACACATAATTAAATTTTCACTGTGAAAGCTAGAGAAGATGGAATTAATTAAAAATATGTGTTTTGTTGCTTTGATGGTTGCGAAGAAAACAGCCCACGTGGATTTGAGAAATACACTGTGTTCAACCTGATAAAAAAATTAGAGAACTGCGGAGATGGGGTTAACAGCTACTATAAAGTAAGTTCCCGATCATCTGCACTCGCCAGACATGTTGAAGCCAGACCATGTGCAGTAATTTTCAAATGTGGTAGAGCAAGTGTTGGTTTGTAATGAATTCTAATACCTACTGGATAATTCATAAGGAAAGAGCAAGTGTCATTAATTCAGATGCCTTGCAGTTTTTCACAAATAGTTTTTTTCATTACTTACATCCATATACCCTTTACTACCTCCCTCTACAAGGAAATGGAAAACCACTGCTGCAAAATTGGTTTGGACAGAGAAACTGTCACAGGCTAAAAAATACTTTACAGTGAAATAATTATTCTGACACACTACTACAATTGAAAACAGCGCACCACCATAATGAACTGGGGATGACGACATGCGCAATGATGTATTGGCTGCTAATGCGAGAAATGTACTTTACTAGCTCACTCTAGGTGTCACCTGAGAAGAAACAGTGTGTCGGCCTGCTATTCCTGGGATTTTAACAAGCACAGGTATGTAATGGCGAAGAACACTTGTATAGGTGTTTGGACTTTTGCACTGTTTTCCAAGCAGAGACTGTTACACATGGTAAATTAAATGTGTCAGTGTGCACTATTTCAAGTCACTTTCCGAACATTAAACAATCTGTTTGCACCGATACTCTTTCTGTATGATCATAAGAAATATATGTAAGTGGGAAATGTAATGATGGCAGAGTTAAAAATATGGCAAGTCAAATAAGCAGCGAGAAGAGCGTGGACCACCTTGTCGACACTGTGAGCGCTAAGAAATATGAAATAGTGAGTTCAGAAATGTATGCCAGATCCAGATCTGAGAAAATGCTTCTGGTAACCAGACACCATCATGGGGGGGCGGGTTGAGGAAACAAGGGATGACCATTTAAATGATCCTAATCTACACCCTCCACTGGAGTGTAAAGAAAAAGACCGACGACCAAGTTGGGAGGAGATATCTAGTCTAGGGGCCACAGTCAAATCCTTTTGGACACAGTGGAATACTCTCATCCTTAGAAATGGTGTGTTGAATAGGAAGAGAGAGAGCAACAATGGAAAACAAATATGGTTTCTACTTGTTTTGTTAGGCTGAAGGGTTCCAGAAGTGCTGAAAGAAGGAACTACTCAACACTACAACTGGTGGACATTTCGGCATCAATAGAACACTCGACAAAGTTCGCCTATGGTTTTACTGGCTCCATTGTCGGGAGAATGTGGAGAATCGGGGCCGCTTGTGTAACATGTGGAGTACGACAACGTCCGAGAATTAAACGAAAAGGTAACTTTCAGAAATACAATGTCGGTGCTCCCTTTGAAAGGATGGCTGTAGATATTTTGGGCACCTTACCAACCACCGAGAGGAGAAACCGATATCTTCTCATAGCTCAAGCCTACTTTACTAAGTGGTCAGAGGTAATACCAACAACATATCAAGAAGCTTGTATGGTGGCAGATGTACTTGTAGAAAATTTCTCCTCGAGATTTGTTGTGGCACTTGAATTACATTGAGATAAAGGACGATATTTCGAGGCTACCTTATTCCAAGAGGTGACCAAGGTTCTGTGTATGAGTACTGCAGCCTCAGTCAGCCTGAATAGTCGAAAGACTTAACCACACTTTGAAACAGTACCATTCAATATTCGTGTCAGAAAGCCAAAATGACTGGGATGCCAAGGTGTCTTTATTTTTGCTAGCCTATTGTTCAGCAGTTCACGATTATACAAGGGTAACACCTACTAATGTGTTATTTAGGAGAGAGCTCCACCTCCCTAGTGACATACTGTTTGGACGACCGTCTGAAGAAGAGGTAGCCACCCAAGAATATTCCAATGATTTACGTAGGAAGTTAGGGAACATACATGACTTCAATCAGCAGCACCTCATAATCAATACCGGCCGAATTAAGACCAGATATGATCGATGAACATCTACTGAGTATTTTAATGGACAACTGGTGTATTTGTACAACCCGCTAAGAAGGAAGTGTTACTGCCCCAAACTTAAGAAAAATTGCGAAGGTCAATATAAAATTCAAAAAGAATGAATGATGTAGACTTCAGGATATGGCGCAGTTGCTCTCGTTACTAACCCTGTGGTTGTCCACGTTGATAGACTGCACTTTATTAAGGCTCAGAAAATAAGGAGTCGGTTCAGGACGAACAGACTTCAGAAAGGCTTATAAGACTTAAGACATTGGGATAAGCGACCTGACAAGCCACGCCACCTCTCCCTCCACTGCTCGCTACCTACAGCGCCGGCGACGAAGCAGCGGACTGCGCCCCTCATCATTCCCCTATCTTTCCATCCTTGGCAAAGCGGACTGCTCAGGCCGGGTTTACATCATGGGCCTTCTGAGAAATTTCTGTATAGAAAGCTATGTGATTGGAGGATTTGAATTAGAGACCTTTATTACCTACAGCAGTAGTTTAGACTTTTTAGGGAGATTACATGTAATATAGCTGTAAATATCGATCAAATTAGTGAAATCGTAAGGGTTGTATACATAACTTAGAGTGTTTGGGTACCCGTCGTTTCGCCTAAAAATGTTTTGCCTAATCTTAGGCAAAATGACTTTAGGCACTATGACTTTAGGTAAAATTACTTTTAGGCAAAAGTATATTAGGCTAAACGACTTTAGACGAAATTTCTTTAGGCAAAACTTTAGGGGAAATTACTTTTGGGCAAACTAAGCGAGGAGGCTAGAACTTTAAAACTAGTATTTTATGCAAAACGATTTTAGGCAAAATTATTTAAGGCAAATAATTTTCTCCGAAGTTTATTGAAAGGATGAAATTTAAATCGAACAAATTTTAGGCCAAACGAATTTAGGAGAAACTATTTTAGGCCAAATAATTTTTGGCGAAAGTACGTTAGGCAAAACGATTTTAGGCTAAACGACTATAGGCAAAATTAATTTATCAAAACGACTTAAGGCTAAACATTTTTAGGCTAAATGACTTTTTTCGCGAGCTAATCGAGATGCTAGTATTTTAAGAAAACTGTTTTAAGCAAAATTATTTTAGGCAAAATTATTTTATGCAAAATGACTTTATCGACATTTTAGACAACATATTTTAGGCCAAAGGACTTTAGGCTAAACTACTTTAGGCAAAAGTGTTTTAGGCGAATCTAATTTAGACTAAACGATTTTTGGCAAAACCACTTTAGGCCAAATTATTTTAGGCGATAATTCTTTAAGCAAAACGATTTTAGGCAAAAATACTTTAGGAGAAACTATTTTTGGGCGAAACCATAATTGTTGCTTCATGTGGCAAACTAAAATATGTTTTTAAACACTATCTTGTTCATATTTCCCTCATAGGTAGCACCACTACTTCGATAACTCGAAAGACTAGGACAGAGACACCTATTTCAATCTATCACAAACAGATAGCGTTGCAGTTCGGATAGCTGGCAATCTCCTACACTGTAAATAGTTCACCAAAGTTCTGGCAGGCCACGTCACTCTCGCTCAACCGGCGCGTACATGCCATCCCACTAAGTTGACCCTGACCAGTGCAGACTGATTGGTTGCCAAACAGTTGTTAAAGCACAGGTACCAAACTCGCCTGGATGACAATATTCAAACAAAGAAGGTTGGGACGACAGTGCTGGCTCGCTGACAACAATAATACTGGGTGGCAGGCAGGAGCAGCTTGCATACCGTTCATCGATACTTGCTTGTAGGTTTACATATAGAATATACGACTTAACCTGTTACGTCAAATCAGATTGCATGCCAGGAGAATCAGCTGTTTCTGCGCAAACAATTTCGCGTCTGATATTAGGCTCAATGCATTGGTATGCTTGTTCATATAAAATAATAAAACATAGTTAGTTTTTTAACTTGAAACAGCAAGGTAAACAACAGCATGGCACTTCGTAAAGTTGCAAAGATACCTTGAGTTTGTTGATTTCAAACTAAAAAATATCGATAGAGAGTCTCTCGCTTCACATTCACACCCACTGATTTGCTTTTATAAGTATTAGCTGGTACCCGCAACTCCATTTGCATGGTTTTCAATTAAATGTAACAGAATGACGTACTGCGGTAGCAATTTTCCTTTTCACAATGTTTCTAAAACGGACATTATTGACCCATAACATTATATTTCCGCGTTTGGCACTTTTAGAAAATTTGTTTCGGAATTATTATCGCATTATTTTACCACCACGCATTAATAATTTTTAAGTACCGTAACCAGTTTAGATGAAAATCACGACGACAAAACATTGAGTCAAAGCATAACGACGATTCATTTAACAAATTTTTCAATACTGCATAGCTCTTAAGTGTTCGGATTTAGAAAATTTCTTAAACCTGTTTATGGACATTTACGTACTAACCATCACAAAACAAAAAGCAGCTGTATGGCTCGACAGGGTCGATAGCACTCATGGATTTATCTAAAACACATTCCATATCTTTTCACCCTCTCAGGATTCTCTGAATTTCGAAAAAAAAAAAATAAAAATAAAAACCTTTATAGACAATTATGGCCATTATATGGGCTCAAATTTCAAGTGAAAGTGACGATAATCCGTTGATTTTAAAATATATAGACGATATACGATTATTTGGAAACACGTTTCATCCTGTTTCAAAACTTTTCATCTCCTTAGATATCATATTTCAAAAAATTAATTAACTACATTTCAAGTAAACAAACAAGCTTTAAACCGAAGCTAAAATCGCGTCACTACCTAAAAATTAATTTAGATCCATATATTGATAACGAATCGAAAATATATTTTACCTTTTTTTTTTTTACATATTTGAAGTCGAATTCGGAATATATTCTGAAATATATTTTCAGTCTATATGTAAACATAATTTTGAAGCGGACTGCACTTTGATATCTCACATGAATCCTTGCGCCTCGTAATGCCTATAATTACAATTATATTCATAAGAATATAAATGTATTTATTTTCAGCGACTACTTTCAGACCTGGCTCAGCGTTACGAAATACACACAGGAGGTTTTTGTCACGAACTACATTCTTTCTTCTTCTGGCTGAATGGAACGTTAGCGTGTATTCAGCCACGAAAATCACTATCACTTAACTGTGCACGCGTGTCGGCTTACTGTATCACAGACTGCAGAATACTTCAACAACATAAAGTGCAAGCACAGATTACGCTTCGTTTGCTGGTTGCCGACGAGACAAGAATTAAATTTATACGCAATTTATTAATTTTTTTAAAATGTGATTTCCTTTTGGTTATATTTATGAAGACGAATAAAAAGAACACGTCATTTCCTTTCTCATAAGAAGTCGAATTTGTGTGTTCGCATAATCATAACTTTGAAGTGAAAAGCAACTTTGTATCCCATTGGATGGGATAATTAATCGAAAACAAAGTTCGGGTCTTTTCGCCACTTTAAAGGTTGAATAACGAAATACCCTTAAATTAGCCAATTTTATTGACTGACCCTGTGACAACAGACCATCGGGATCGATCTACGTAGACGAATATTGTAAAACACATTTCACCCCTTTTTACTTCCTTTAGGATCAAATTTGAAAAATCTGTTCTAAGTGCTCGCCTATGACCTAAAGGAAACCCACAAAAAAAAATTTCACATTTCTAGGTCCAGCGGTTTGGGTGGCAGTTTGATGTCAGTCAGTTATTTAGTCAGTATTTTCATTTAGGCCCTATACATACAAATTTATTATATGAGTTAGAATTTTCGGGATGTTATTTAAAACACTCTCTCATATAACTGTAACGGATCACAAAATAACAGCGCACACTTGTAAATACTGTACACGTAGTTTCTTGATTTTACTTCTGATTTGCTACGTATTACTATATGTTAATAACCTGGAACACTTACGTTCGTGTGGTTGCAAGAATTTCTGTTTAAGTTAAATTTGATTTTTCATTCAACAGGTGCTAACTTATTTTTCTCGAGCTTGAAAATACTGTGTGCGATAACATTCCTTTAAAACTATTAACAAGAATTAGGAGCTACAGTGAAATAAATAATACCATCTACTGTTAGACCCATTTGAATTTTTTTTTTCCGCAAAAATGATTGTTTTCCACCAGTGTTTGTATGTAGCCTACCTCACCTACGCCTACTTCATTTTTTATAACATACATTTTCCAATATTAATGCAATGCCCTCCTGTTTAGCGATACCGATTTTTCACACCTACGCGAGAGCAGGTATCAAAAATCTATTTGGGAGTTTGATTAAAATCACTTTGTCGGATTTGGCTGACATTTCCAAGGCTGTAAATAACATGGTATTAGATAATTATGTAATAAATGAAATTCTGGTTAAATGACTTTTCAGTCGAAAACATATAATTTCTTATTTTGACAGTATTAACAATTACAGCAAAAACCATTTCAAACAAAACTACCCAATAAATTTTTGATATCCGCTCTCATTTAAGCTGATTATAATCATTATCGCAAGAACAGTACAAAAAAGAGAGCCTTAATTGTATTTGTTTTATGGCCGTTGTTAGTACGTCAGAAAAAATTTTGGTTCTTGTCACATTATTTTCACGGCCGCGATTAATATTTCGCTTAATACTGATTAAGCCTGCGTACAAAGTGCATATGACAAAACAATCACTGTGCTAACTGTTTTTGGAAAACTTTCTATTAATTAATTTGTTTTAATCATTACAATTTGCTACAATTACGTATATACATTAAGAAACTTGAGACGAAAGTACCCTGTGTTGTTAACAGTAATACGACTCATTTTAGTAGCGTAAAATGTTTATTATTAAATCTTATAAACCCAATTATAAATCTTCGAAGTTTGCTGTATATGAGAAAACAGTAATAAATCGGTGCCGAGTATGTTGCAAATGTTAATTAATGCACAGGAACTGTCCAACCAACGTTGTTACGCACGTTTTCCGACATTTTATATGCAAAAACAGCTGATTCTACCCATGTTTCAGTGTGCAGATGCTTCTGGCCAAGTCGTCCATTCCGTGCAAAGAAAAGAAAACTAAATTTCAAAATGTGTTATTCAGTGAAGTGTAGAGATACTTGATACATAAATATTTGATAATTAATGAATGTAATTTGGAAGTTTACGTAGTAACTTACATCGGACACGTCCTAACGAAGTACCGACTACATAGTTGGAACGAATCACAACTCGTATGAGTGATTTCAACATATGTATTTCCTGTTAGTGCCTTCACACAATGAAAGGAATTAATAATTCAAGTGAAATTATCTGACTCTAGTGACGCTTACAAGCAAACTAGGAAAAATCATTAAAATTACTAACAGTGAATGGAATGGGCCTGTAGCAACAGAGTTCGCAATGACGACCTGACCTGTTCCATGTATCGGGCTCAGTAGGCCATGTCAACAGGCTTCTTGCAGCAAATTTATTTATCTTCGTGACTGACGAAATTCTTGATGATAGCAGAAACAATTTACCTCTCCGGAATTTGAATTAAACTGACATGAACTCAAACCTACTACCAAAACGTTGCAATGTGTGAGAGCTGCCTTGTGGCTTCAATTCTCTGAACTCAGTACCAGTGAAATATTCATTATTAACTAAGAAAACCTTCAGTTGCAACGGTGCATGCAATGGCATTGGTCGAAATTTACGAATTGTCTTGAAAGTAACCGCGTGGGTTTATTAAAGTTACTCTGTTATTTAAGTCAATGCCAGATTACTGGCATATTTTATCTTTACTACAAATAACATCTCATAGTTGGCCATTTCCAGTAACGATTTTTACACGTTTACAAGGCCGTAAAATATGCTAATTAATACTACCATGACTTCCATTACAATTTTTAGAGTGGAAATTCTAAACGATATAAGTGCCAAAGATATGTTTCTTGAGAAAATGCGGGAAAACAGCGCTGCAAGAGCATACGTGCATACGGGACATACAATTTTTCGACAATCATTAAATCCATTAGGACAATTACTGGGTCTAAGTTCCTACAGCAAAACATAGGCATTGAAAAATAGTTCATTTTGATGTAATAAACTCAATTCGGTCTCTTTTTGGCACTCAGATATTTTAGAATTTCCGGTCTATAAATAGTTTCCTAGTATAAGCATTTGTTTCCAGTTTATTTGCGAACAACTTTTATAGTTTTCATGTAGTGCTCGTCGTATAAGTTTTGATTTCATAGCAATTTTTAAAGAAGCCCACACAACAATTGTTTTTACAACTTTATCTTCGTTTTCTAAATTGCGAAAACATGTAAGCGCGAAACAACGCTCACTGATCTGTCAATTTTGCGGACATTTGACTTGACAACAAAAGTGTCTTTCCAAATACTCCTACTGTTTTCGAGATTTTTGTCCCAATATTTAGTTTTATTAGCGGCAAATAATAAACTAAGTAAGAAAAAAATAACTTATGTATGAGAGATTGGCAAGGCTACAGCAAATATTCATTAATGACTTTACTTTTTATACATTTTGTACCGGACAGAGAAAAGTGACGCAATGGTAACCCATTAGATTCACATTCTAGAGGATAACACGATTCCCGGCTCTGGCCATCTGGATTTCGGTTTTCCGTTGTTTCCCGAGATCTCTGTAGCCGATTGCATTGCTCTACAATGTTCATGGCCGTTTCCTTACCCAGTTAATCTGTGTTTTTCTCTGAATAATGACCTTAGGTCCTGATGAAATAGTAATTCCAACTTTATATACATATTATATATAAACTTAAATTTATTAAGTTCCGTAACTTATAAAATCAAATAATACCTAACTAATGAGCTTTCAAAATTTACTAAATTATTTTATAAACCGTATGACACGAAAAGTCGAAATCTGTAATTTTAACTGCCCTTTATAATGCAAAAAAATCACTCTTATAAAGAATTGTAAGAGTATATTTAACTTACACACAAGAATAAAAAATTACGACAATCTTTCCAAGATATAACTGCAACACATTGGCAAAAATCAGCAATTATTCTTTAAGTGGAAAGAGCCCATGGTATTTGTTAATGTCTTACAAAGAAAGTGCGTGTTTCTTTTTTCAGAGCACAATCACAATAAGGTAGACTCCCATACTATGTATGATTTTGTCATTTTAAAATGCTACAGATGAATTTTTTTTTTTCGTGGTTATATTTTTAAGTTTGTAATACCATGTAAAATTACTGAAACTAGTAAAGAAAAAAAAATTTAGTGAAGACGTCGTATGAAGACGATCACTAAGTGTTGATTGGAAAAGCGGTAACACAAAACCCGTTTCCTGTTTGGAGAGACACAACCAGCAGGTGTCCGATAACAACCTTGCAGCGAGCTGGCTGGGAGTCCATTGTCATTCTACCTGCCAGTCTTCATCCCCCGCCAGCACTCTCTACTCGGCCCACGTTACTCCTCCTCCGTCCCAGCTCTTTACGAAAAATGTTATTTCAAATATTAAGTTTTAATGCTTTCGTATTTGCGATAGAAACATGTTCGAGTGGACTGTACGTTTTACCAGAAACAGATGTTGCATGTGTGGGCGGCGTCAATTTTTACACATGATATAGCTTGCGTTGTGTTACAACTTAAATATTTATCATGAGTAAAATAATATCTAAAAAAGGTATTGAAGAAAGAGGGGCCTCTAGCCAATGTTCCTCTATAGTCAACAGTCCAATATTTATTTCAGTTTCTTAGCTTTAAAATTATCTGAAAAAAAATCTGAACTTAATTTAGACGGGTATTCAGTATATTTTAACTGAGGCCGTAGTTCAATTCACCGAAAGAGTGCTCTTTCATGCTCTCGCTCACGCAAATACGTCACAACTACGTCAGAGAGAGCACACACTGTGTATCTCAATTATACGCCGAGAGTACGAAAGAACGATGGAATGAAGTCGTATACTCGCTCTCGCTCTCTCGTGCTCTCTGATGTACGTCATTTCGATTACAACTATGGTTTGAGGTTAGTGAAGAAACGTGCGACATACATTGCAAACATTTCAATATTTACGTACAAATAATTATTTCCAGTGGACAGTTACTTATGGCGAGAAATTATATTACTACTTTCGGCCCTAATATGCGTTTGAATACACAAAATAAACCTTTCAGCATTGCCTATGAACAGCCATTTCCCGCTTGAAATACGACGTCGGTAAGTTTAAAAATCATTATTTGAATAGCTCAAACGTATTTGATGTATTTACAGCTTGTACGAATAAAATTTACGCTCTTGTTACCTTTGCAACGTATGTTTACAAAACGAGTGAGTATCGTTCCAGTTAGAGAGAGCGAGAGCACCAGAGAGAAAGTAAGATCTCTCTCTTGTTATGCGAAAAAGTAATCTCTCAACAGAGTACTCTTTAAATTGAGATACTGTCTGAGCTAGCCCCAGACCAGTCAGACCTGCTAATGTGACAAAAACCATGATAACTCATTATGTTAAGAACTATTGACATGTGAATTCTGTCGCCAGCATTCTACCACTATAATCCGATAAACAATTTACATAAAACATAATTCTACTGCTGGCCTCATTGAGAATAATTTTTGCCTTCCCAATTCATGTATTAGTACGTATTTAAAATTAATTTGAGAAGTGTAAATTTAAAAGGTTTATTCATAGCATGGGTGCAAACTCCTGAGTGTTTTGTAAAAGCCCGCCAGTGACTGTTACCATGCCTCTATGAACACCTGTCCGAATCATATTTTACTTTCTTCTTACATTAATTTATTGCAGTAAATACCAAACATGTTTAAAAGAATGCATTCAAAATTAAGTGAGCGTCACAAACACAGGCATAGTGGAACAGGTCTGGACACTTGGAGTATTGATCCTCATATGACTGATTGGCACCACTGGCACTCTGCAGTTGTGTTAACATTGCGTTAAATGGAACTACGCCTAGCTAGTTCGAGTCATAGCCGCTAGAAGCACTGGTAGTAGAAGCTATGTTGCAGTGTTAAAACAACATTTTCATTACTAGTGGCGCTTCCAGTAATGAAGTGGTCAACTCATTAGCATTCGCAGATAGGCTTAGTGTCTAGACCTGTAATTATAAGACCATGGTCACAACATTTCACCCACCTAGAATGTTTGCATTAATAAATGAAAGCATTATTCACTAAATATTAAGAGTCATATTTCTGCAGGTTCGCCAAATGAAGATATTCTCAGTAATAAATTACGAGTTTGACAGACTGCATAATTAATATTATAAAAATATTATGCAAAACAAAACAGATTGAATCACGTGATCAATGTCACAGTTACAACGTCTTTACATTTATGTAAATATTACACACATTTATTTAGACACAGGTAGCAAACCAACATTGCTTACTGGTCTCTACGTGGTCCTCTTTGCAGTTTTTTACTATAATGACCATTCTTCCGTGAATGTGCTTAGCTAACGAGTCCTTGCTTATTACTCTCCGCATTTGGAATATAGTTATTTTAGTGCAGTATCGATAGCAGCAGTTGGTTACTTGTATGTAGTTTTTCAGATGTTTTCTATGAGTTGTGTAACATGATGTTCAGTTGGAAGTAGTTGGGAGCATTACTGATCCAATTCCACCCAGTATTGCTAAAACATTATGCCCACCCTGAGTAGTTGCCTTCCATCTAAAATTGATTCAAACTATTCAATGAACTTATGATCAATATAATTTGATCCGATAGCAAACTTATAATGGCTTGCTGAAACGCTTCAATTTGAAATTGTTGTATGCCTTATAAGGCTGCTTGTGATATTTTACTGGTCTCACATTACCAGTAATACGATTGCACTTGCTCTTGCAGTTATATAAATCGTAATCAATATGCAGTGACGTTTTGCAGCTTTGTTCGACTTGAGTATTTTCTGAACAAATTATTTTTGTAAAGACAGAGGAATTTCGCGATTTTATGTACCTGTCGACTCTTCTGTTCCTTGCACAATTCTTCCGAAACAACTTCCACCTTCCACTGTTCAAGTAGGTCATTCAGACTCAATTCTTCCAAACCACCACAGTTTGGCATTATTAGATCAGCTCCTCGGGAAAATGTATCTGCAGGTTTTTCCCGTGAACTTAACAACTGACATAGCCCCAGTCATCGATGTCGATGCGTTGCTGCGTATCTGAAACTCATAGGATTTAGATGGTAATCGTACTTGATAATGTACTGTGTTCAATCTAATAGTGTATTGAACAAAATTCCTTTCGCGTTATAATTCTTCGGTCGTTAATGGTTCAGTTGTCATTTCTTCAACTTACTGAAATGTTTCTTATCCACAGTACAATGGATCTAACTTAATGAAGTATGCATGACTCGGTTGTTTTTCACTGTCCTTCATGTAATAAATATCTATTCCTCCAGATAAAATGTATCTTAGCATCGTGTTCTGTAGTGTTGGCAATCCCTCGTGTTCGTATATGCCATTTTCAAGAAGTTAAATAAAATTCTGTTCCTATGAGTAAGTCAATTTCGCCAGGATAAT
This sequence comes from Medauroidea extradentata, assembly GCA_003012365.1. Lineage (NCBI taxonomy): Eukaryota > Metazoa > Arthropoda > Insecta > Phasmatodea > Phasmatidae > Medauroidea > Medauroidea extradentata. Next base: position 25,498 of record PNEQ01013469.1, read on the forward strand.
GAAACTTACTGTCTGATAATTCCACATACTTTGGAATATCCAGTTTACACTGTACTGCTTGGTGTAATTCCCCCAAACTTTACCAATCAACCTAGGAGGTCTAGGAAGGGTAAACCAATAGGGTAAATCGATCAAGACAGCTCCTAGGTTATCTAAGCAAAGTGAGGGGAAAACAGTACTAACGTGGACACATGTTGATGATCGGTGCTCCTTTTTATAGGTCAGAGAAAGGGCCGAGCCTCCTTTCCCCAGCACTTCATACTAAGGATTATTAATTTAAGAAAAAATACAAAATTTTATTCATTTTATTTTAGAAGCATGAGAGCCTTTGTATATTAAACTTTATGAAATGAGTTAGGTCTAGTAAATAAATTAGTAATAATTCAGAAAAAAAAATTTTTAATTCCTATATTAGATAATAAAATCTTTGCACAATGAGTATTTGGAGTCTGTAGATTAACCAATACGGTACCGTAAAACGGGGTGGATAGAAACAGTGGGATAAATAGCAACAAAAGTTTAGAAACAAAATTTTCATTGTAAATATATTTTTAAAGAAAATTTTTTATGTAAGCACGATCAAACTTCTAATAAATTCTAGTTTCATTGAAAAATACACGTTTTCCAGAAGAGTTGTTAGCGAAAAGTTGATTTTTAATTTCGTTTCTATTCACCCCACTATTTCTGTTCACCCCGTTTTACGGTACATTAACAAATCAAGAAAAGCACGTATGGCTTAAGAATATCATAATAAATAAGCTAAACAAGGGGATCCGCAGCACAAAAATTAATTAATTAGCTTATATTTTAATATTACATATTTTAACAAATTTTCAATTTTCGTTGTTCAAATAATTTTTGCAGAGGTTGTGATCGAATATTAAAT
>PNEQ01013469.1:26483-52272 GCA_003012365.1 Medauroidea extradentata
TAGTTAGGACGAGAGAAAGAAAATAAATATATTGGTTGGACTTTCCTGGCTGTCCATCATGGGGACACTCTTGCCACGGCCGAAAGATGTTACATCTCCATCTCGCCCATGGCTACCGATGACGGTACAGCAAATGGACGGGTAGAAATAATGTTACTTCTACATCGGAAGATGTAGACAAGCCAAATCCCTCAAATACGGGATAGGCTTACTTTCCATCTACATAGCAAAGTGTTGAAACCGCGTGGTGGGGACTGCTACTTTAAACAAGCAAACAAATTATTTTAAAGATGAACATCATATAACAAAGTAACACTAGGACACAAATATGATAATAAATAGAAAGAATAAACTCACCCTAGGCGGAAAACTTTTCGGATTACGACATTACAAACTGATAAAGAACACTAAGTGTTTGGTTAATGTTCACGCCATGATGTGTAAGAAACAACAAGGTCGAGACAAAGGTTGGCCTAGAGGTCGGCATAGAGTCGTAGCTATTTAAAGTTACCAAAATAGTATTTCTACAGTATCGAACAATATTTCCTATCATAATATTTTAAAACACACATGTGTTTTAATAATTAAAACATGATATTTTAATTTAAATTTTACCAAAAAAATTAGTCTGATTCATTTGAAGACAAATATGAACAGATCATGATTAGATTTGGTCAGAATTGTTACACAAGAACTGTTCCATAAGTATGCCACACTGCATTAACTGCACATAAATTATTACCTGAAATTTTCTTTATATAATAATAAGCAGTTTACTATTATTACAATTTTACCGAAGATTAAAGAAATAACCAGTGCTGGGGTGATGTAACTTTGCCAAAATAAAAAAAGATATCTAGGTACCACTACGAATAGACGAACTAGACAAACAAAAAACAAACAAATGAGCATGTGCCAACAAACGGCGCACTCCCTCCCCTAAAGCCGAACACAGGACGGTACATGGGGTCAGGCACTACAGTAGGCCATACCACACACAAACCACTAAGATTAAAGGATTACACATAACACACAATAATATTAAAGTTTATATATCTTAAGCTTCTGCAGAAATAGAAGAAACAACAGATAAAGGCACAACAATAGATCTCTCTGGCACCATGGGATTACTAGAAGGTTAATTCGAAACAGTAATACAAAATTTGGATTCCAACCAAAATATCACAAAAGAAACAATACGTAATATGGTAAAACATACAATAATTATGGAAATGAGACTAAGGTTATCATTGGGTAGAGGGGGACGAGGATGAAAGAGACTAAGGACATCATGAAAGTCAGTTCCTCGAGGATGAGAGTTTAAAAGGGAATCAAGTTCCTTGATAAGAAAATCATTAATGGATACATTTGAAAAAGTAGGAAAATGTACAGAGGTTAGGTTAGTGACTAATTTAGGAATATGAACAACAGATAAAGAAAGGTTATAGTGAATAGCAGAATAAACTGCTCCAAAAGTTTTGAAGAAAGGACTAACGATATCACAGTGTAAAGCATAGTTGATTAAGCCACTCCCTGATAAGGAAAGTGTGAAGGGAGAATATGATTCTGTGGTAGACCTACTCAAAAAAGTAACATCAATAGAGGAGTTGGGTGCAAAGATCCAATGTGCAGTGGTTTTACGTAAGAAAGGAAGGTTAAGGTTCATCACAGACTTATCACAAAATTCAAAATACTGTTTTCCAGAGAAAAGATTAAATTCACAATTATCAATATGTGTGTCAAAAAAAGGAAATGAAGCAGGACACAAGGGGATGCCATGAGTTTTGCAAACAGACAATGAATCATGATCAGCTGTAGCAAAATGTTTTCGATCTAAACTTACAATCGAAAGTTCTTTGACAGTGAAAGTTACATACCTGTTAAGTTGAGAGCCAGAAAGGTGACCGGAAAGGTGTGATACTTCTCAAACAAACTATTCTTATTGGCTAAGGGAATGTTAATAGCAATGTTAAGAGAAGAATTCTAACAATCGTCTGAACAGTTGAGAGTCTATAATACGTGTATAAATTTTCTGGTATCACAGATGTTATCATGTGTAAAGGTAAAGTGACAAGTTGTTGGATATTTTTAAGAATATTCAAAAATGACGCAGCATTTAACAAAGTAGTACTTAATTTTCCATGTACACTAGTTTCTATGGCATGTCGCAGATCAAAAATTTCTAATCTAGCATTTGAAAGAGCCTCACTAATACACAATAGCATAGTATTCAAATCAATCCTAAAACTCAATGTTACAATTTTTTTTCAATAGTTACATATTTATGTTAGAATACAAAGAATTATAATGATCCAAATATAACTGACTTAATTTTTTGATGTACAAAGTGTTGTTGGTTACTCTGTCTGCAAGATTTTTTATCAAAATAATTTGTTTGCTACAATAGCATAAATGTCATCTTCAGAATGTTCAATAGAATTTAAACAATGTTCCAAAACTCTTAAATCTTCATTATATAAAGTACCAAAAACAGTTTTCAAAATTTTGCCTCCAAAATCAATTAATGCACATTTTCATCGTGTTGGTAACAGAGAGGTCAAAGTTTCAGTTTCAGATTTAAATGCAATAAAGCTTATCTTTCAACTGGAGTACCGTAAAATTACAATTTATATCAAAGGAGGTGTTTATAGAAGTTTGTCTTCCCTCATTCTCATGCACCGATACCACAGTATTTAACAAAGTCTCAAGTCCATTACACTTTTCTTTCAGAGCAAGTAAATCAAAATTGAGAACCACAGTGTAAAAATTGTTGGAAAAAAAGAGGTCATCTTCTCTCTTGAAAACGATGCTAGAGTCCAGAGGAGTAATGGTGACCGCCGATGAAACACTGCTCACAATCAGGAGCACGAAGAATAATAACATGGTGACCATGTCTATCACAACAGGACAGAAGAGCAACACTAAAACAAACAATACAATACCCTACATGGTAGATTTAAAGAATGATAAATATCAAAACGACATCAATGTCGAAAGACCCTTAAGCGTCCCAAAATGTTGAAGGACAAAAAACTAAAATACTACTGTAACCCAAATCACCAAGAAAGGCAAAGAACACATCTCCCAGAAATTAGTTAACCACAAGAAAATTTCCCAAAAAAAAATATATTGACAACACACCCAAAATACACCAAGAGTATTTAACCCAAATAACCAATATCAACTAAAATAATGAAATGAACTCTATATTCACCAAGAGGAAATAACACACACATATATATCCCAACTAACTTTTATTTGAACTAGCACATTTTAATTTTAACAATAAAATTTATTTAGCATAAAATGAATTTAACCTAGTACTGCAATTTTATTATTATTATTATTTTGGTGCACTCACACGAATGAATAGACCTAAAGGGGTTGATCAGACCACTGTACAAATGTCGAGGTCATAAAAAATTAAGACAATACTGGTAGCTAGCCAGCGAACAACAAAAACACACAATGCACATTTAGAATCTGCAGCTCCTAAACTGTGGAGAAAATTAAGGAGAATAATACCTTTTCAGGTGGGAGACATGGGCTCTAGTTATGTAATGTCCCGTCTCAGGGTCAGCGAGATTAGCAGTCACAGGCGTAAGAAAACGCTGGATCTGGTAGGGACCAGACAAACGGTAACAAAGTTTAGCCATTTTCTTATCAGCAGTTTTGCTGATGGGATGGGCCTTGCAAAGGACAAGGTTGCCTACTTTAAACAGGTTGTCAACCCGGTTTTTGTCATATTTGACTCTTTTTTTGACATGAGCTCGTTTTAAATTCCTAAGGGCTGCTGCCCAAACTTGTCGGATGTCCCTAGGATCATCTGGCAATAAATCATTTAAACTCCATAAGTTTGACAAAGTATTATTTGGAGCATAAGTAAAAACAAGTTTGAAAGGACTAGTTTTATGTGATTCATGATTGGCATAATTGAAAGCCATTTGAAGCCAAGAAAGATTACTGTCCCAACTACTTTGGTCCGTCGCATGAAAAGCAATGAGAGCTGAACGGAGGTTTCGGTTGAAACATTCAGTATGCGAAGCTGGTGGGTAGTAAGGAGACAGGGTGATATATACCGGATGCCATAAGAAAAACAAATGTTTCGAAAATTCCTTGAGGTTAATTGTGAACCATTGTCAGAAACCATAGAAGAAGGAATACCAAAATTTTTAAATATTTGTGTTTGAAGAGCATGTACAGTGGAAAGAGAATCAGCTTTACTCAAAGGTATAAGCCAGACAAATTTAGAAAATGCATCCACACAGACTAATAATGTATTGTTACCCCTTTTACTTCTTGGGAAGGGACCAACAAAATCAATGAAAAGTTTTTCCATAGGCTTGGTTGCAGCATCAGAAGCTAGAAATCCTAAATGTGTGTTCTGAGCAGGTTTACTTAAAGCACATAATTTACAAAGTTTTACTCTATCTGCAATTTAAGCATTCGTTCCTTTCCAAATAAATTGTTGTCGAATAGCCTGAATGGTTTTGTGAATACCAAGATGTGCCCCTAAAGGTGAAGAATGAAAATAATCAAATACCATAGGTTTCAAGTGAGTAGGTAGCACAGCGCATTTATGATTTTCACGAGATTTACAGCATAGAATCCCTTTGGACAAAAATAAGGTTTTTGGTCTATTCCATATTTTAATTTTAAAATAATCTGATTTAATTTATCATCCAATTCTTGATTCTCTTGTAGATTAGTAAATGCCAATGGAAAATCAGAAAGTAAATTGCAATTTGGAAGATTTTCAGGTTCACCAGAATTTCTTGAATTATCAAATATGCATGAAAGAGTGTCAACAACTACATTTTGAGATCCTCTAATGTGCTGCTCTCTAAATTTTAAGGAAGAGTTCCTAATAACCCAGCGTCCAATTTTTCCTAACTGTCGTGGGTGAGCCAAAAGCCACGACAAAGCTTGATTGTCAGTTTCTAGAAGAAATTCATTACTTACCAGGTACTGCCGAAATTTCTCAATGCCATATAGTACAGCCAAACACTCTAATTCATAAATGTTGGAAGATTTTCTTTTTTGGGGTGCGAGTGTTCGTGAAGCGAAAGCAATAGGCTGCCGCACACCCTCAATCTCTTGAGCTAAGACTGCTCCTAAGGCCAAACTAGAAGCATCTGTGTGTAAAACGAATTCTTTAGAAAGATCAGGCATTTGCAAAACAGGAGGATGAATTATATCGTTTTTTTTTTTATGTTGAATGCCTGTTGTTGTTCTTCACCCTACTCAAATTTTACAGATATTTACGCTAACGGTTCAGAGGTAGGTTAGATATAAATTTACCAAAGAACTGAACCATGCCAATGAAACGAGCAATTCTTTTAACATCACGGGGTGGAGGCAAATCTCTAATAGCACGAATATGCTCTGGATCAATTGAAATACCATTTGAAGAAATTTTATGACAAAGAAAGGAAATTTCTTTCACAGCAAAACAAACTTTATTAGGATAAACAGTAAGACCTGACTTTTCTAGGTGTAGTAAAACTTCTTTAAGATGCTCCACATGCTGTTCAATAGATTCAGAATATATCATAAGGTCGTCAAGATAGTTTTACATATATTTAAATTTAATGTCATGAACTCTTCTATCCAAAAGACGAGCAAGTACCTGAGCACCAGTAGCCAAACCAAAAGGTACACAAGTAAACTGGTAAAGGTTCCATGGAACACAAAAGCTGGTAATAGACTTAGACTGTTCTGATAGAGGAATTTGATGATAAGCTACATTAAGATCAATAGTAGTAAAATACTTTGCTTTTCCAAACCAATTAAAAGCGGAATGCAAGTCAGGAAGAGGAACAGATTCAATTTCGATATTTTGATTAACTTCACGAAAATCAACCACCATGCGGTGTTTTCCATTAGGTTCAGGCATTAAAAAGGCTGGACTGGCGTATTGTGATGTGGATTTTCAATTACACCCTTATCTAACAATTCCTGTAATGGATTTCTCAAAGTTTCCATTTTAGGGGGTGCTAGTTTATATGGATGGCTCTTAACATATTCCTAATAAATTAGTTTGATATTATACTCTAATAAGTCAGTAAGTCCTAATAAAAAGGAAAGAACGTTAGGAAACTGTTCACACTGGGTTTTTAACGCTGACCATTGTGACTTGTCCAAATGAGCAAAAGGATCAGCAATTACTTTTGATTGAGCCTTTATTTCAGACGAAATGTTTTGATTCTGTTTACAATCTGAAAAAAAAAAATTCGTCATTGGGAGAAAATTTGAAAAATATATTCTGGTCTTGAATATCTAGTACAAGTCCGGTGGATTTCATAAAGTCAGCACCTAATACAAATTCTAGTCCAAGATTTTTGGAAACAAGACATTTATGCTTCCATGTAAAGTGTATAATTTTTATCTTAAATGTAACACAACAAGAAATAGGTAAAGCTTCTCTGGATGCTGTGTAACACTGAACATCACAAGGTTCAACAGACTTTATCAGCTTTAATTCCCTTATTTTTCAAAAAGTTTTTCAGAAATAATAGAAAGTGCTGCTCCAGTGTCAACATGCGCATTAATAGTTAATCTTCCTAAAATACCATCGATATGAGGGGTTGGAAATTTCTGAATATCCTTAACATTTGAAAAATTTACTTGACATATGCTCAAATTCTTTTTCTTGTCACCAAACTTATGAGAACCAAAAAGATATTGAAAATGATGGCAAAGATTCACAGACTTTAGTATGTAAGCATTATACTGAGAATTGGCTGGACTGCCATGATTGCAGGGAAGATCGCTCACACGTCATCCCCACGGTCCTTGTTTTTTGCTTTTACCTTGAAACAATTTGAAATAACATGACCAGGCTTCTTGCAATAGTTACAAGAGATTGTTTGTTTCTGTTCAAAGCTAGTTTGAGGAGGTTTGGTAGGTATTTGCAATTTGGCAGGATTTTCAGTCACATGGCTGAGGCTAGGATCACTAGGTATCCTTTTTTTATCTCTAAATGTTTTGGTAGGTTTGTATTGGTGAAATATATGTTCAAGTTTCTGGTCAGCATACTGAATGTTTTGAGAATTATGCACACGCTATGTCTAATTCTGCAAAAGAAGTGGGTTTTGAGACAAAACCTAAGCGAGAGCGTTCCTGAGGTGCTAATCCTTCCAGAATAAAGTTGACAATTTCACTTTCAGGTAACGTCAACCGCAAAACAATAGCAGCCTCTCTAATGCTACTTGAAAAGACAGACAGTGACTCCTTAGGTTCCTGAAGACGGTTGAACATTTTGAGTTGCAGTTGTGTAAGAAGTCTAGCAGGAATAAAAAAATGTAGAATATCAGCATGGTACGCATCAAAATAAAATTGTTGTGAAAAGGGCGAATCTGGTTCTTTCACTGAGAGGACCTTGAGTAAATGGGTACATTAACTCTAGAAGTTGTGCTTCTGGCACAGTTTTACTTTGCTGAAGTTTCACAATATTCTTTAAATATTCTAAGAATTTAGGCACATGCAAACATTCAGTTGCTGGGAAATCACGCATCATTCGTTCAAGGGGGTGAGTAATTTTTCCAAAGACCGGTGAAACAAGGATAGGTGTAGTTGGAAACACAGAAGTGGACATGTGTGGATAAGTCCCACAAACAACATTATTGTGTGGAGAAGGTGAAGTAAACAAAGGTACAACCTGGTGTGACAATGAAACAGATACACAGTGAGGTGTGGTGGCTCCAGAAGGGTAACCACCTAGGTTGAACTGTGTAGTTTGAGAAAGTTGGTTGGTACCAGTTGGTACACTGACCTCAAGGTTAGCAAGTTAGCAGGAAAGGATTGAAGTCTGGGAAGTTTCTCCTTTAGAGGTATGAGGAGGTAAATACTGAGCCTCGAGTTTACCGAGGGCCTCAAACATTTCCTGAAATTGAATTATAATATTTTCCAGGGATTGAACCTGGGATTCAATAAGTTTTCCAGAAAACTTACACAAAAGGTTTTCTGCATGCCTCTTAAGGTGGGCTAAACTATTTTTAAGTCTGGGATTCGTAGGAGAACTAGGATCACCCTTCAGGATATCAAAAATCTCTTTTAAAATTATGACCTTAGAAACACAGTTTATGTATTCCTCGTCAACATCAATAGACTCTAAATATTTTAAATCAATGGGCTTCTCAATCAATAAAGCTGCACGCAAGGTGCTTCTATAAGAAGCAGCAGTATTTTCCGGTGCCTGTGTACCTCTGATAGTACACTCAAATTGGCACTCACTTTTTCGCAGAAATTCAGGTACTATAGTTGCCATGGTTAGGTAACAAAAGACAAACACAGAGAAAATATGTGTGCCCACAAGAAAACACAAAAAAAGACATACAATAACAAAAACCCTAAATTAACCCTAGCGCATACCGAAAGTGTGGCGCTGAGTGAAAGACACCCATGTACCAAATTCCCAAAGCAAATAGGGAAGCAACATGCAACAACAAACACAAAAGGAAACACAAATCAACAACCACAAGCATCTGCTACCATTTTTGTACTGCTTGGTGGAATTCCCCCAAATATTACCAACCAACCTAGGAGGTCCAGGAAGGGTAAAAACCAATAAGGTAAACCAATCAAGACAGCTCCTAGGCCAGCTAAGCAAAGAAAGGGGAAAACAGCAATAACGTGGACACAGTTGTTGATCGGTGTTCCTTATTCAAGGTCAGAGAAAGGGCCGAGCCTCCTTTCCCCAACACTTCACATTAAAGATTATTAATTTCAGAAACCATATAAAAAATTAATTTTATTTTATTAATTTAGAAGCATGAGAGCCTTTGTATACTAAACTTTATTAAATGGGTTAGGTCTAGCAAATAAAATTGTAATAATTCAGAAAAAATTTTTTAATACCTTGAATAGTTGATTAGTTAACAATAAATTCTTTGCACAATGAGTATTTGGTGTATGTAGATTAACCAATACAGTACATTAACAAATCAATAAAAGCATGTATGGCTTAAGAATATGATAATAAATAAGTTAAACAAGGGGATCCTTAACACAAAACAAATTAATTAACCTAGATTTTAATATTACATATTTTAACAAATTTCCAATTTTCGTTGTTCAATTAATTTTGCCAGAGGTTGTGATCGAATATTAAATAAAGTCTCGAAATTGAATAATTAGTGCTGTGTGCACATCAAGTAGTTAGGACGAGAGAAGGAATGTAAATATATTGGCTGGACTTTCCTGGCTGTCCTTCATGGGGACACTCTTGCCACCGCCGAAAGATGTTACATTTCCATCTCGCCCATGGCTACCGATGACGGTACAGCAAAAGGACGAGTATAAATAATGTTACTTCTACATCGGATGATGTAGACAAGCCAAATCCCTCAAATACTTGTAGGCTTCCTTTCCTTCTACATAACAAAGAGTTGAAACCGCGTGGCGGGGACCGCTTCATTAAACAAGTAAACAAAATATTTTAAAGATGAACGTCATACAAACAAAGTAACACTAGGGCGCAAAAGATAATAAATAGGAAGAATTAACTCACCCTATGCGGAAAACTTTTCGGATTACGACATCAAAAACTGATAAAGAACACTAAGTGTTTGGTTGATGTTCACGCCATGATGTGTAAGAGACAACAAGGTCGAGACAAAGGAATGCCTAGAGGTTATAGCCGGCATAGAGTCGTAGCTACTTGATGTTACCAAAATAGTATTTCGACAGTATCGAACAATACTTCCTAACTTAATATTTTAAAACACACGCGTGTTTTAGTAATCAAGACATGGTATTTCAATTCAAATTTTACCAATAAAAACTTTGTTTGATCCATTTGAAAACAAATATGATCAGATCATGATTAGAGTTGGTCAGAAGTATTACACAAGAACTGTTTCATAATTATACCACTCTGCATTAACTGCACATAAATAATTGCTGTAATTTTCTTTATAAAATAATAATAAACAGTTCACTGTTCTTACAATTTCACCGAAGATTAAATAAGTAACCAGTGCTGGGGTGGAGTAACTTTGCCAAAATAAAATAAAATATATCTAGTTACCATAACGAATAGACTAACTAGACAAGCAAAAAACAAACAAATGAGCATGTGCCAACAAACGGCACAGCACATTCCCTGTATCCTTCGAATTGGACATCGAGAATCATCATTTTACTATCAGATAAAAATGTGTAAATTTTTTCTTATGGTGTACGCATTTCATCACCAATTATTTTTATGTGCCGGTACCTATTTTCGTAAACGTAATTACATTCAGACAAAACATGTCTACTTTATAGTGTATAGTTTATGTAGCCTACGTTTCCGTGCCAGATATTGATGTTTGAGTATATGTTATGTATACATATGAGACATTTTATTCATTTCACCAACAGATAATGTCTACATTTGATGTATAATTTATATACACGTCACCCCCATTTTTAAAACTAGGCTATATTTCAGAAAGAATAGTGTACATATTTTAGACATTTTGAAATCAACATTTTGAAATCAACATTTTAACAAGATAGTTTTAAACCTATTATTTTGTGAGCGAATTACCTACATATTTCAGACATTCTTAAATCGACATGTTTACCAAGATCTTTAGCGCCTAATAGTGATGCTAGTTTGACAAAAAATGTCAAGGTAATTATTTGAACCGAAAGGGTTCAGTACGGTCGATTGAAAAGTAAGACGCTATATTCGTATATCTAAAATTATTCACTAAATATAAATGTATATTTATGAATGTATATAATAGATTTTTTAATTTACATAAAAATGGATGTTTTGGTAAAATTTTAGCATACCCGTTGGTTAATTAAGCCACTTCCGGAACGGAAGATCGATATCGTATCCAACCTCTCGGTCTCGGTTATTTCGTCCAATTTTATTGGCTGACACAACACGGCAATCTGAGAGCATTTTAGCATCAAGGGCAGCAAGCAACACGCACCATCCGCGTGCCTTCATTTGGTTGAAAATATTTTTACTGCCATATGTTATTTACGAGCGTTTGAAGAGCAATCTAATATTTAAGTGTTTGGATTTACATAAGTAGGTAAGTAAGATAGCATTTGTATTACATATATATATATATATATATATATATATATATATATATATATATATATATTAAATTGCAGGTAATCGCAGGTGAATATAAGTAATATAGACTATATTTTCCTTGTCAGTAAATATAACTTTAGAGTAATGTATTGCAGGCATTTAGTTTCATATATCGCTTGTTTCTATGTACCTTATATACTCGCTAACAAACCATAACTGACCTGGCTGTAAGTCAAATATACACGTGTATTACATTGTTGGATCTGTTGACAACTTTTGTATCTAACAGCATGTATGCAGATGTAATGTGTACCAGAATTGACAAGTTCGACACCCTAGAACAGCAGCTCGCTTTAGGTCTATGGAACGCAACTTAATAAACAAATAAAAAACTCCCGCGTGCTCCCGAACATAACAAATTTTCGTCTCGACGTTTAACAATCTCCACTTGGTGCGAGCACGTGCGTAATAGTTCAGGGGGGCGAGCGACCGGGAAAACCGGGAAAAGTCAGGGAATTTAAGACGTCTGGAGAAGTCATGGAATTCTCTAAAAAACCAAGAATTTCAAAATTTGGTAAACGAACATTTCCCAGAACACAACGTACCATTTTCTTGGTACATGTACTAATTTTCTAATTCCATAATATCTTTTCATACCGATATTATAGTTGTGCGGACTGGTGGATTTGATGCGTTGTACCAGTTTTTCGTCTCAAATATGATTTTTTTTGGCGTTTTGTACCAGAATTTTCTGTGGTTCCCGCCATTGTTGCCAGACCAATGGTTTCACTGACAATGTGTTGTGATGTTTTAAAGTTTCCGCAGTGGTAAACATTACTCTCTCGTGGTGTTTCTTGCGTACTGTTTGCAAAATGCTGTAAATTTTAATGAATTTTTAGTTAATAATGTGGGTTTTAAACAATTGTGGTGTTTTTCCCGAGAGTTCGTAGCATGAATTGACGACGTGGACTTGGCAACATAGGATTCTCAGTTCGCTTTTGTTCTTACCATGCGGCATGCTGATACGTTCGTTAATCGTTGTTGGTTGTTTATTGTTTTGTGCCTTGGCGCGAATATTTTTTGCTATGGGTAGTGCGAGTATTAACATATTTTGAACATGTCTGAAGTCCCTGAATTTACATTTAAATTTTATTTTATCTACCGTACCGCGTAATGGAGGAACACGTCTGTACTTTTTGGCTCGCGCTGTGATAAAGGTGTATTAAAAAGTTATAGCATAACGTGACCTCGTGTGTGTTTACGAAAATGGTTTAGAGCATTTAAAATATCTGGAAATGTATGTTCAATGAGTGTTATTTCCACAACGTAATTTATTGAGGGCAAAAAGTCATGACGGGAAGAAAAAGACTGTAATGGTTAACTGATCCTTTTACTATTAAATGAATCGCGAAGAACCTGGTGATACTGCAAGGTGCAATTCGTACAGTGCTAACTTTCTTTAAGCTACATGGGCTGACGTTCCGTTATGAGCCACATTGAAGGCAGAAAACCTTGAGTAGGCTGAAAGTTTAAACTGTGAAGGTAGACCTAGATGCTTTTATTCAAATCAGTACCATGTGAAACAACAATGTTACCAGATTAGTGTCACAGCAAAGAAACTTCAGTTACAGCGAGATAAGATAGGTTTTTACATCACATTTTGTCTTGCATAGTATTTCATGGATGAAATGAGTTAATTACTAGAGGGGAAGGGAAGAAAGTAGTGGTTTGTTTCGACGAATCATTGAACAAAGTTTCTCAAAAACAACAGGTGCACATTAAAGTACGCTTTTGGGATTCAAATAATGATGGTGTAGTGATCACGTGTTACACTATTGTTTTCAGGCCACTTATTAAATATGCACCCCACAAACCAAAAGCGGGGGTCCGGGGGTCCTCTTCCGGAAAAATTTGGATTTGTAGGTGCAAAATGGTGATATTTGGATTCCAAGCCAAAAATTTTAATATACTGCTTTAAAAATGGTTTAATTTTTTAAGATAAATTATGCATGTAAAGAGAAAGTCTTTGTGCTGATGTAAAAAATTTAGATTATTAGGTACAAAATGGTGCTATTTCAGGAGTTTCTAAGCCAAACATTTGAATATACTATTTTCAAAAATGGTTATATTATTTTACGATAAATTATGCTTGTAAAGGGAAATTTTTTGTTCGGATATAAAATAATTCTCACGTGCCATATGGTCACCACCCCAATTAATAATAAGTAATAGCCATCAATTATAAGCAATTATAATAAATAACAGAGATAATAATAAACATGTCATGCGACGACTAATTTGTTTCGTCATCGTGTAAGGATGCCGAAATTCTCTTTTCACAGAATTTTATTTAGAAAAAAACTTATATGTATATAATTTGTCTTTGTGGAAACAGCAGGTGCAAACATCTGGGCCTTCTCGCCCCACTAACGCTCATGTAACCCTCAAAGCTACCGGGCGGGAGGGGAGGAACGCTAGTCTATTGTGTTTAAGATACAAATCTTAAATAGATACAATAACTTAAATGTGAGGAATTTTAAGAATAAATAAACACGTAGGGTATTTGTCAAAGTACAGCTAATTGAAATTAAATAATTATGTAATAAATATGGTAGTGGCAGGAAGTTAAGTGACCTCGTGGGGTGGGGATATCTTTCGGAAGCTGTCCCCTGATTGGCCCAATTGAATCAACGTCTGCAGGGCAAGCAACAAGGAAGTTGGCGCCAAACAGGAGCATGGCTAGATAGTTGACAGATTTTTGGACAGACGATTTCGAGCCGCGGAAGACGGCGTTGAGACGCAGATAACGACGGGCGGATAACCCAGGGTGTCAGTTCAAGCGCCGGACGCCTTTCCAGAGACGGTGTTGAATGAAGCGATCGACGGGTCAGGGTATACAGCGGGTGTTTTTAATTTATGCGGCGGGACGCCTGCGACTTGCGGTATTCGGACCAGTTATTTTAGAAGTATTGCAAAGCGTCGCAAGTTAGGGCAGCAGACTGCTGACGATGCCATGGTAACCTTCGACGTAATTTAGCTACATATTGCTCAGACAAGCGGGCGTATAATCATAAGTGCAAAACCGACAAACTTTGCATAATAACGATCATGCCACGGGAGGACAGTGAGAGCTTGCTACATGGTTTAAACTGAACTTGCCGACTTCCTATTACGCCACACACTTTACACCACAAAAACTATAGGTCGTCACAAATTAAGCACAATTTTAATATTCTGCTTAGACTAATCTTTTTTGGTTGTGTTAGTTCTTGAGAAACGTGCGACCTGGTAAATTTTGCAATAAATTTGGTTCTGCTGGTCTACGTATTTTCTCGGGGATCTTCCGGTTACTTCGTCCCTTCATTCCGGTGGTGCGGCATACTCATATCATGTCACCCATCACAAGCACAAGCCCAAAATACCTAGTCGTATTAGTGCTAATCAAAATCTTTTTACTTATTCAAAAGCCTCGTGTCACGGGAACATACACCCAATGAAAACCTACAGCTTTATTGAATCTAAAAAATTTATACTGAAATTAGATGTCACGAGCCAATGGCTAATCGCTCAAATTTATGGACACAAGAATAAAAAAAATTGTTGTATTTTCAAAACATTTCTGAAAGTCTAGTAATAACACTTCACTTTATTAGATTTCTTTAAATACAAAACTTTGTTTTTTTTTTACTGCAAGCTACAGCCCGCGACATTAATTAAAACTCCGTGTTAACTACTTAACTACCGTTATTCATTAAAGTTTCGCTGAGATATGTTTCCGTAACGTCGAAATTTTGACTTCAACATGCAGTTTTGGGAAAACTATGCACACTAAAATATTGTTCTTCAGATGATAATGTATAACGCTATTTCGTACAAATTAAATTTTGGAATTTTTCACACTATAACGACCTTGAACTGCTTTCACGGTATAAACAACCTGATAAAAACGAACCTGTGTCGCAATATCAGCATCGCCATATCCTGTTGCTTCACATTTATGTAGTTTACTAAATATATGTAAGCAGGTTATTTTCCCTATCTTTCTAGTTAGAATTCAACATTTAAACAGAATGTAGTTGAAACTATCACACATTCACAGCACACTAGTGACTGAGAGTATGTGAGGACATGGTGTTGTAGTTCGTAATCCGCCCCCTTTTTTTCTAACTTCTTTACAACTCCTGGCTGTGGGCCGTAATTTATGACAGGGCCTTGATCCAACCAGTCTTTGTTCGACCTGTCACACTCGCTCTCCTGCTGAGAAAGGGTCACAAGGAACTTCACACAAGAGAAAAACAGAAACTATATCCTCCCATTAGCACAGAACACAGCGCTTTTCGAGCGAGAACGAATCTCGCTTACGTAAAAAGGAGCTTGAGAGAAGGGAAAAAGTTGTTTAGCAATATTGAATTTGTAGTTATGATCACATATGAGCGTTAAGGCGTCTGTGAGTCTATTTGCGTGGATGGATATTGTTAACAAATAATTATTTGTAAAAATTTAATGATTCTTCTGTATATATTTTAAAAATTTACCATACAAAAAAAAACACAATAGGTTCTTAGGAGGGTATTCGCCCCCTCCGCCCCCCCTTAAATCCGCCACTGGTTCATGGCAACATTTAAAAAGGCATTTTCCGAATCCCATGCTCTTTGATCCTTCTGATGGTAAATTGTTAAATCTTATTTTATATTCTTATTGACTCTCTCTACCAAATTAGGGCAGGGGTAATAAGGACTAGTAGTAACGTGCTTAATGCCCCATAAAAACACATATCATAAATAGTTTTGGCATTAAAGTAAGCGGCATTATCCGATATCAACATCTCGGGACCTCCAAATATTTTCCAAATCCATCTGTTAATGCTCTGCATATAGTCAGAGTCTTCATATCCCTCAAAGGTATAAAGACAACAAATTTTGTAAACCCATCAATAATAGTTAATAAATAATTTTTCCCATTTTTACTTCGGGGTAATGGTCCAATAAAAATCAGTAAAGGCTCTTTCCTTAGGCCTTAACGGAATTTCTCCTGAATAATAACCTGCTTTGTTATTATGTGGTTGTTTAACAATTTGACAATCTTTAAGACCCTTAACAAAGTTTTCTACTACACCATTCATCCCTGGCCAAAAACATTCTCTCTTTATTTTTTGTAAAGTTTTCTGAACCCCTTAATGGCCACCTACAAATGAATCATCAAAATAACAATGCATTACTATAGAATGCATTATTTGAGGTACTTATACTTGATTTTTTTTCCTTTTTATCAACATGATACAAAATCCCTTTAACTAACTTATATACCTTACAATTTCCTAATTTCAAATGTTCTTTCAAAGTCTTGGCCTCATCATCCTAATTTTGCCATTCCACTAAACTAACAAAAGATTCAGGAGTAGTTTGTAACACAAGCATAGAATAATCTAACAGATTTTTATTGACGTCCTGCACATTAAATTCTGAAGGGTCAAACATACGGCTTAAAGTATCCTCGACCATATTTTCCTTTCCCTTAACATGGATAATTTCAGAATTAAATCTATTCAACCTATTTACCCATCTGCAAAGCTTGCCCAATTCCTTAGTATGTTTGTAAAGCCAAATTAGTGCCTGATTATCTGTCCAGAGTTCAAAACAAACACTTAACACATAAGTATGAAATTTCTCCACCCCGTACACACAAACTAATGCCTCCTTTTCATAAATTCCATATGATTGTTTTGGACGCATTAATGTTCTACTCGCAAATGCAATAGGTTTTAGAATACCATTATCCCTTTGTAAAAGCACTGCTCCTAGAGCCAAACTAGAAGTGTCAAAATGAATAACAAATTTCTTTGTGAAATCTGGTAAGAACAATTCTGGTGGATGCGAAATAGCATACTTCAAATTTTGAAAAGCAGATTCCTGCTCTTTACTCCAAACAAAAGGTTCATCTTTTTTCTTCAACCGATACAACAGTATGCACATCTCTGCATAGCCTTTAATAAATCTAGCAAAATAACTAATCATTCCCAGAAATCGCATCACACCTTTTATATTTTTAGGCACTGGAAAATTTACTATTGGGGCTATCTTAGCAGGATCCATCAGTAATTTCTCATGTTGAATAATAAAGCCTAGGTATTTATTCTCAGGTTGTGCCCATGTGAATTTATCTGGATTTACTGTAAAGCCCACTGTACGTAACATATCTCATGCCTGGTGTATATGATCAGTGTATTCAGAAAAATAATTTGAATAGAAACATATATCATCCAAAAAGGTAACAACAAATGAAAATTGAAATTCCTCAAGTATGTGATGAAGAATCCTAGAAAGACACTGACATCCAAAATTTGGCAAAAAGGGACACACTCCCATTGGTAATGTCCCCAAGGAGTCACAAAGGCAGCGTATTTCTTACCGTCTTATTCCAAGACACACTGGTGAAAAGCTAAGTTAAGATCAAAAATAGTAAAAAACATAGCAGTCCCCAAATATTGAAATATAGTTTCCATGCATGGCATCGGCCATGCATGGCATCGGGTATGGATCCAATTTGAACTTTTTATTTAAGAGTTTATAGTCACAGACCAAACGATATTTACCTGGGACTTTCTTATAAACAAGGAAGGCAGGAGATTCATAAGGTGATCTAGAAGGTATGATAACTTTTTGAGCATTAAAATCTTCAATAATACTTCTAAAGGCATTAAGTTTAACTAGTGAACATTGGTAAGGATCACACCGTACAAGATCATCTTTAACCTCAATTTTATAATGCATATAATTGCACCTACCTATTTTATTACTAATAACATCATTATAATCATCTTTCACCATTTCCATTTCCTTTTGTTCATCCAGACTTTAATCATCACTTTTCTTTTTTGATTATAAATTACACTCTTTAGGCAAAGATTTTCCATTTAATTAATTTTCTATTGCCTACTTTGAAATGTAATAATGCACAAGTCTTTGCTTTACAACTAATTCCATTTGCTATTAATAGATGAAACCCCTGTTCCACTTTAATCATACTTTTCAATCCAGGTTTTGATTTTACAATAGCACTCAAACAATCCTGAGAAATAAAACAATCACGTGCACCTGTATAAACTTCGCTGCTATAGAACCATGTTGTTCTAACTCCATGTTTAGAAATTTTACTGGAGAGCCATTACAAGTTTGCAGAACATATGTTTTATTTCGCAGTTCAAATATTAACGCACGCTATAAATAGTGTTTAAGTAATATCATATTGGGACCATGTTATCAAAGTTTCAAATACTATAATGCTAAATGAATAGAATAAATAACAGTGAATGTATACCTTTGCAATAGAGATAGAACAAAAAGTAGAACATGCTGGTTCTATACATTCTCAGTTAAATATTTCTATTTCCTCTGTACTGTAATGTAAAATTAATGGAGTAAGAACAATATGGTTCTATAGAAGCGTAATGCTGTTATTTTTCTTTCTCCAATCATTAAACTCAGCTTCAAACTACAGCTACCCTTGAATGCTACCAAATGATTTTCCTCAGATTCATCAGTATTTTTCAACATAGACTTGACATTATCTACATTTGAGCCATTTGGATTACTCCTACAAACCATCTAAACATGACCAATACATTCACAATTATAACATTTAGGTCCCCTACCAAAAGGAATGTGACAATGTGTAGCATTATGTCCCTCCTATCCACACAGAAAACCAACTGTTAATGTTTGTTTTTCTTTTGTAGTATTCCTACTATTAAAACTATTATCCTTCTCTTTTAGTCCTCTATTGTCAGGTTAAGTTGCAAACTCCTGATTACCATCAACACCACATAGGCTGTATATTTGATTATCGATTTAACAGGCCATTCCCTTAAAGTTATTTTACTTATAGGTTTCTGAATATACACACAATGCAGTCGAAATTTGGGATGCATATTCTCTACGACAATCCCTATTATCAATTTATCCTCAAGATTCAATCCTAAAGCCTCAATATTTTATAATAATGTCTGTACATATTCTGACATAATCTGTTCCCTTTCCTGTCTGAATCTATTGGCTTTATTCCTAATTACATCTTCTTTTAATCTCACTGGACAAAGTTTATTCTACAATATAAATTTAACCTCTTCCCATTTTTTATCTTCTTCAACACTATTTAGGACAATATCTAAACTTTGACCACTGCACTTTGGAATGATGCCATGCAAAATATCAATGTCAGAATCAAAACTAACAATCCTTTTTCTTCATCAACTGCAATACAAAATGTAATCAAACTTTCTGATTTAGTATCAGCTAAAGGGGGTAAGCTTTTAAATGATGTTTTTGTTATTGCTGCCCTGAGCTCTTAACTCACCATCCTACCAGCACCTGCTGCTCCTCCTATCTGTGCTTAATGGACATCGTGGTCCTTGTCACTCCCACTCACATTTAGTCCCCAGCAAAGAAAGACAGCCATTTTCGCACACAAATAACCAATATCTTCTCCTTCTGATACTTCCATTCCCGTCGCTGACAGATTTACTGCCAACTCAGGCATCTTTCATTTATAAAGCCAGGAAGTCGTACCTGGACAAAAGTTCAAAACAAAAATCAACACCAAACACCAGCAGAGTGGCGCAGAATTTAATTTGATGCAGCAGTTAGCACCCCACATAAGTGACATTTATAGCAAGTGAACTGTAGTGAATTAAGTAGTATAATATGTGTTCGGTTGAAATGTTTTGAAATGCATCTATATTTGTATATCCAAAAAGGTATACTTGTACAAAAAATACATAAATATTTATTATGCTTTTAACATTGCCCAGAAACAATGTGGCATATTTCTGTTATATAGAATATAGAAACAAGTAATTATAAATGTTTATAAGTTTATGAACTTCACAATGCATATATATTAAACTGTCCCATATTGATATTTATATAAGTTTATAAACGTCACAAATCTAATATGTATATGCATGACATCATTTGCTTCTTGCATTTGAATTGAAAAGCAAAATTTGATCAGATCACTTACAGTTTTATTCCGGTAACCGTCCCTGGCACAAAAAGTAAATGGAGCTGTTCGTATTCGTACAGCAAGAGCTGCAGTGGTAGAAGTATAGGTCATTTGTAAACCATCAGCCGACCATGCACTTGAATTTTTCACCCATGGCTAGTTGGAATTCCTTATCGTCTGCCTCATCGATGGATGATATTGGATGCAACCACCTTATGGAAACATTTGCATGCAAGTATTAGCACACACAAAATATCCTTACTCATGCTTTTGTACTCAAAAATCAGCATAACTGCGCAACAAAAAATAAATTTGTATATATTATATCCTGTTGCAGCACCAATATTTTGTTTTCCAACTGACGAAACGACCTCTAAGGGTCACAGCAGCAGAAGAAGAAAACAAGAATTTAAAACTAAGTCAGAAATTTATTTTCCTCTACAAATTTATTCACAACACCCATGTATCGTAACCATAGTTAACAACAAAATTTAATGTAACTTTTTCAGGCATCAAGTGTTTTCTTTATTTAATTTTTTCCCCTCAAGGGTTCATGTAACAAATCGGGAAAGTGAAACCGGTAAGCAATTCCCGCAATGGAAATTATTTTTGCATGGTGTGTACCCATTCGACACACATCACCACATAATTTTTTCCCTCTCTTTTTTCCTTGAAGTGTGATATAATTTAACATAACTTCTATTGTGTCAAGCTATGCAACTACACCTATGGAACTGTTTTCGTGTACAGATTGACGTACGTAATAGACACAGCTACGTTCTCATATATTCTTCAAATGTACCTACACACAACAGGGCACGGACAGCATGTTGTTGACATTCGTACTCGGGCCCCAGAGTTATCGCAATAGTCCTTCAACACCTGTTCGCGGAACTTTTATGTAGTCAAAAGTGACTTCGGAAATGTGTTCATTGCGAGCATGTTTTGTTTACATCAAATGTGTTTATGTTCATGGAGTAGCATACCAACCTCGCCAACTGACATACCCTGAAATGTAAATAAACATCGTCATCAGTACTACCAACCACACAGAACAGAACATCCTAGACAGTACTGCCAACCTTTATGTAAACATTGCTGCCAACTACCACGCATGCAATTTTACCATTTTCCATTGACATTGATGTAAACACTATCGCATGTCAACGCAGACCTATCATGAACTTTTATCCAATATGTCACCAAGCCTGTTTCTGGACAACAACAAACATTGCTGCATATCAGTGCTCCCAACCGTGACCAACGTAAATATTGAGGCATGCATTGTGCCTGCAATATTGTTACACTTCGTGTAACTTGTTCAATTGCTTAATGTAAATGTCACAATTGTTCTGCTCTCCATTACTCTGCAATATTATTCCTCAGCTTTTTCCTTACAGTACCATGCTACATTAAGACAATTTCGCCATTTCATTTCACTTGTAATTATACATACCTTGGCAGAAAAGCTAATCAGAGGGACGCACTCGCCCCTCCCAGTCACTGAGCTAATCGGCGGGCGTCGGCAAAACCCTCCCCCCTTATGCTAAAAGGCGAGGGTTGTGGTCACCCCTCATCATATGGTCCATTTAAACTTCATCAATGCTCTGATCATTCTGGCAGGTTTCATGCACTTGTGGAGAGTAAAGTACCTACATTCAACCCCATAGAGTTCATATTGATTGGTTTCTTATCTTTTTGTTCTGTGTTATTGACATCTTCTACCCATTAGAGTATTGTTTTGCTTCATGGCACATTCATCCATTTCATTCACCTGTATGTACATATGCCATTTGCTGGAAAGTCCTCGGCGGGACCCCCCTACTCTCCACATGGTTCAACTTCAGTATTACTCGAATCGTCATGTTATGTTCCCATGTACCTGTCAGTGAGGGAAGACATGGCAGCCAGTAACATATAACTGGTAGTTCACCACCCACTAAGACTCAAGAATGTGACACAACTTCAGCCGCAGTACAATGAGCATGGGAGAGACAACCCCCTGCAGGCGCCAAAGCGACTCCTCATGGAATCCATGGTCACCCTCGACCAGACGTGCAGCCACCGTGTGGAACCACCTACTCCCAGGGTAATGCTCTCCCGACACTACGCCCAGACGACGGTGCGGGAAGGATCCCCACCGCCATGTCCGTGCGCAACCCAGTGCCTGCATTGGGACACCCCCTGTAGTGGTCTCCAGTAGCCACACCGGTGAACGAGTCCCAGTTGGCTACTCTGGGCGAGACCAGTCAAGCCTGGCCGAAAAGAAGCGCTGATCCTTCTCCTGGGGGCTGGTCACCAGCGGACAGTTCGGCTATCATCTTGCCAGGTGCAGGTTCTCCTGTACGACACAGACACCTCGACGGCAGGCTCAAGAGGAGGAGACCCAGGTGGATGTTGCCACTTCACCCCTCCCTGCATCACCGAGCCGAACCAAGTTTCGCAGCCGCCCTCATAGCCTCCTCAGGATGTCGTTGGAAGAAATGGGCACACCAGCATAACACGGGAAACCTCTCGCCTCACCATCGCTATGACTGCCTGTGTCACAAGGTACTCCACTGGTGGTCAACCAGATCAACGCCCAGGCATTCACCAGAGATGACTAGGCGCTCCACTCGGCAAGCCAGTCAACGGAGCCACTCCTGCTGGAGGTAAGGTGACAGCAGTGTCGTGGTGCACAGATGGGCTCCCAGGAGGGTGCATTTGACATGCGACGCCCGCACTCCTCTACCCACTTAGCCCATTGTGCGCACCAACACTCCGTGACTACTGATCGACAGAGGCAGTAGTAACGCCTGCACATACGAGAAAATGCCTGACCATGTGCGCACAAGTGGCTGTGGCACCTAGACGCCGCCCCTGCGATGTAGAGTGTATAAAGTATGTTTGCCACTTTATGAAAACTACCATTTATTGGTAGGAAAGTGCCCTGTTGACAGAAATCCCAGTAATTTAGCTTTTTGTAAACACATGTCGTTTCTAGCACTCCCGTGCTAACTACGTCAACACTGGTAACACCACCAAGAGGTAGCAGTGTTTAAAGGCCAGGGGTAACCTTCTTGTGTAATTAAAATTACTATTTTACACTTTTTCGTTACTAACCTCAAAAAAGCAGGAACATCCCGGCGCCTCATTGGCAAGTTGGACTCGCCCATGCAGCTAACTTTGCTGCCCAATTCTTTTTATATTATTTTTGCAAGTTCTTTTCTTTAATATAATTTAAATTTAAAAAAGTAGTGTTTTGTATGTCTAATTAATTCCTTAAATAATTTTAATTCTCTTAGTTTTCTTTTGTGCCTCATAACTTAGAAATATAGTAAAGCCAGGAGTAAACGAAAATCATAAAAACTTTCCCTCAAATCACTAACCAACAAGTTCTTACTATTCAAGTGTTCTGGGCCTTCGCCTCTGTGTTTTTTAGTGCAATTTGTGTTTTGGTTGTTGCTTCCCACGCTCGGCATAGTGCTGCATAGGGTGTTATCTATTGGTACTTTGTCTGTGCTACGGTTATAGGGAACGCCAAAAAATCCCCTGCGTAAGTATCCACGACGACTAGTGGGGAGTTTTATTTCCACGCCACGGCCGTCGGCCGCATGGCCATATGAAATAGAGTCTCTGTCTCTCATTCTGTGTGCCCGTTCTCTAATAACGGGCTGGCACTACCGGGTTTACTTTGCAGGTCCTATCATGTGAAATTTAATACCTAACCACCACCCCCACCCATGGTCATATTATTTTTAAGTATCTGTGGATATTGACTTAACATACAGTATATAATTGTTTACATTGTGATCTGCCTCGGTTGCTTAATGAATGCTGAGCTAATATTGTAAAGTATGATTCGTTTGAATGATAATGTTCTTTAGGATGTATGGTTTTTTGATGCATACAAATATAAAATGATAAGCTGATTGGAGTTTTGACCTATCTTGATAATTTAGTAGATAGTTATTAAGAGTGATGCTGGGCAATCGATTGTGTGGTGTTAGGTAGCCCTTTACAGTAGGATAGATAGTATGTAATATTTGACTGGTAGGGCTAGGTGGTTACAGAAAATACTGAAGACATTGCTATATATAGGTATTGTGGCTAAGTTTTCTTATAACTGTACGGAAGGTATGTTATTTCGACAAAATTTGGAGTAGTAAACCTTTTATGGAAGTGTTCTTTGACTCTTCGCATTTTATTGTATCAATGTTCAAATTCAGAAAAAGTGGGTAAGGTGAGTATGTAGATAATAAAAGATATACAAGTAAAAATGCTAATATAAAAGAGAAGTGTAAGTTAAAAGCAAAACAGGTGAGCTTGAGATTGAGAAACGGCATCGCAGAAGTAAAATATTTTATGTTGTATGAGATAATAATTGTATTTATGTTAGATGTGAATAGGAAAAGAATTTTTTCTGAGATGTACTAGGAGTAACTCGACATAGGTATTTTTAAGTATTTTTTGTGTAGGGTCAAAAAGATTAGTCAAAAATTAAATTCAGTTGTGTATGGATCAGTTCTGTGTGGTATAATTGTCTTTGTCGTAATCAGGTCTAAAAGGTTTCGTTAATGGTAGGTATTTTTATGTCTGCAGAAAATAGCGGAAAAAATTAAATACATATGTGATATCAGGTGAATAGAACTGTGGTAGCATAGTCAGTTTTTACATTAAGATTTTTACTACCGGGTATGTGTAAACTTGTCATTTTAGACTTGATTAGGTATGTATAGGGTAGAAAGAAGAGGCGCATTTATAGTTGATGTGTTGTTACTGAAGGACTCGTCATATGTTTTGGTTGAACATTGTATCAGTAAGTACATGTAAGTTTTTAATTTCTTTTGATTAGAGAGCTTAAAGTTGGATTGAAATTATATGTGTGAAGAGTGAGAATGAAATATATTAATGGTGAGATGGAAAGATCTGAAGTAACTTAGCTGTAACTCTTAACAGGTCACTCCTGCAAGCTGACTCTTATAAACTGGCTCATACAAACTGACTCCTAACAGAATATACTTGACAAAGATTAGTTTTCTAAAACAATACTCTGCGCGAAACCTCTCTCCGAAGTACAAACGGTCCTGGCAATTACAGATAGTAGCAATGAAATTCTAGTTTATGTATTTGGTAGTCAAATTCAGCTCGCTGTGTTACATCAAGAATGATGTCCGCCATTGCGAAGCACTGTGTAGCTTTGCGTGTGGTGTAAATTGCCGTTAGCAGCTGTTAGTGTACC
This sequence comes from Medauroidea extradentata, assembly GCA_003012365.1. Lineage (NCBI taxonomy): Eukaryota > Metazoa > Arthropoda > Insecta > Phasmatodea > Phasmatidae > Medauroidea > Medauroidea extradentata. The sequence continues at coordinate 51,749 of PNEQ01013469.1, forward strand.
GACAGCCCGCACCTAACTGAACCTGGGTTCGATGGGATGCATACCTCTATTTACTGTTCTTACAAAAATGTATCTAGTGTTGATGGTATAACGCGAACACGTTTTTTGCCAACATACCCTTGAAACCGCTGTAGTTTCTTGAAAAATATATGATCCGGTTGTATACTTCTGACATATCGTACCAATCTGCAGACTTATAACAGATATCAAATATTACAATATTGGGATTCTTATTGGCTCAGTCAAATAGGGTTCCAAGTTCAAGCTAAAGCCAGTAATCTTCTCTGTTAAACTGAATGTGTTTTGAAATCCAGCAAAAAGTAAAATATACCGTAGAATGGGGATACTTGCAACAGAAAATGAATTCATAAATATGCTGCACAATACCAGACTCATGTTAATGGGTTATATATACATGTATAGCATAATGTATGCATGTAGAATACAATGACATGCTGAAAATATTTTTACACATATCGGTTTTAACATGTGAGACCAAAATATAGATTTTGCAAGTAACCCCA
>PNEQ01013470.1:0-30998 GCA_003012365.1 Medauroidea extradentata
TATATATATATATATATATATATATATATATATATATATATATATATATATATATATATATATATATATATATATACATATATATATATATATGAAGTGTCCTGATACACTCTCTCACTCGCTCACTCATCAAAGCAAAGACTAACTGCAGGACCTAGATCCATGAAATGTTGAGGGAAGCTTCCCCTTGGCCCGTAGGTACCCACTAAGAATGGATTTTTTTGAAATTCGACAGATAAGGGGGTGAAAAGGGGTGAAATATGTTTTCAAAGCATCCCTAATATCTCATTAGCCGGGAAAGCTACCATAATTCTTTTAACTTCATAATATTGCCTAAAGAAATGCATATTTGTGAATTTTTCGACTTTGTGAAATTCAAAAATTAATGGGGTGAAAAGCCGTAAAATTTGTTCTACTCTAATCCATGATTTTTCCTAAACCGTTTCATATAGTTAGGAGGTTTTTCTTTAAAATGATGCTTAAGTAAATAACTAAATAGAATTTTGGAATTTTTCGAAATTCGGCCATGTAACCTCTTAAAAAAATAAAACGTGTTTTTAATTAATCCCACTTATCTCCTAAACCAGTGGAAATATTGAAATGCTTATTGCTTTGAAATAAATCTTACGTAAATATAAAAAAAGTGATTTAAGGATTTTTCGAAATTCGTTTTTGAAAGCTGTTAAACAAATTTAATGTGTTTTCAAATAATCATCTGTACCGCTTATACCCTTTAGAGATATCGAGATTATTTTTGATAGGAATGACGTTTATGTAAATATCTACAAATCAAATCACTATTGGGGAATATTCTTAGTGTTAGACCACTTTACTATCACTATTGGGAAATATTGTTAGTATTGGACCAAATCAAATTCAGGATTTTAAGAAATTCGAATATTAAGGATGCGAAAAGCAGTAAAATGTTACAGTCTCCCGAAAAAAAGAGGGTGATCACTGATAAATAATTAAACAATTGTTTCTTTTTGCCATCCTACTCATAAATAAAATCTCTTTGGACTGTAGCCTGTTCATACGAAAGAATTATCACGGTCTGCCTTAAAGCATTCACTCAGGTATTGTATAAAGGTTGTGGTATGGAAGGGAAGGGGTTACGGGTTCGTATCCCGTGCAAGACTTTGCGATGGGAATTACTATGACATCATACGAGAATATTGCGCGCGCTCTTTATACTGAGCTAAGAAAATTTACAGTTCACTGTTATTGAGTACGCTAGCTGTTAAATGCCTTCATCACATATTTTACCCAAAGTTACTGTTTGCATTACATAATTATATATAATGTATCAATACAGAGGTTAAAAACTTTCAGGAGAGATAGAGTACACATAGACGATGGGAAATCACATAGCAATGCATCGTCGGAAACACTTTCCTGCGACACAAAACACCAGAAAGAACACGGACATGAGGAGAAAACATGCTTATTAATCCTAATACAGCAAAAAATGCTGAGAATTCTTTGGCTGGTGATGGTTATCCATGTCTCTTTATGTACTTTTTTCTTAGTTTTTTGTTGTATTAGGAATAGTAAACATGTTTTCTCCTCTTGTTCGAGTCCTTTCTATCTGTTTTTTTTTTGTCGCCACTACCGAGCAAGGAAAGTGTTTCCTACCATGCATTGCTATGCAATTTTCCATCGTATGTGTGTACTCTATCGCTCCTGAAAGTTTGTAACCGCCGTACTGATAGATACCTGTGTGTGTGTGTGTGTGTGTGCGTGTGTATATATATATATATATATATATATATATATATATATATATATATATATATATAAAATTGGTAATTTTAACTAACTAATTTTTAAATTAGTTAAAATGACCTATTATATTGGTGAAAAACCAAGATAGTTAAATCAAGTTAACAAGTATAAAAGCTTAAACTGCTACTAACAAATTTATAAGTTAGTTAAAGTGACTAATTACTAAGGACCGCTATTATTCGCGAAAAGAATTTTGCCCCACTTTGTTTCAGTGCCTTACGTGCACATCTGCAGTTCTGCTTCGTGGTCAGTGATTGGATATTTCAATTGTCACGAAACTTGGGTTTCTATCAGCAAATCACAGACATATGAGATACAGCTCTTCGTATAGACACGCTGCCAATAATCACGAAGCAGAATTGCGGATGTGTACGTAAGACACCGTAACAGAGTGGGGAAAAATTCTTTTCGCGAAAATCAGGGATCCCTAAGGATAAGGTTACTGCGAATAACACACGTCTGTGACTTGCAGTAAAACGTTAAGACACGTGATAGTTAAATTCAGCCAATCACAGACCATGAAGCCTAGCCGCAGATGTGCACACGAGGCACTGGAGCTAACTGGTGCTGAAATCGTATCACCAAAAACAAGAATTCCTATCTATGACTGTAGAAATGTTTACAATCAGACACGATCAACTTAGGGTTTTACAAGAACAAATCTGGTTTCTGGGTGTCAAATGTACCTCGAAATACCAAAGTTCCTACTTTTTAAGGGCACGATCTACAGCATTTTTCATCATCATATTCTTATATTTGTGTTGAATATATTTTTTTCTTATTTTGGACATAAATAGTGACTTAATTTTGCTCTTATTGAATGTTTTTATCTCTCACAGTTTTTGCGCAATGGCTCGTAAATGTTAAGATCCGCATATTACGGTTTTATATGCGACACTAAAATCATCTGGCACACTACACTGTAAAAAAAATAATGATACTCACAACAAATAACGATGTTGAAGGCTACATGATCTCCCGTATAAAACCATGAAATAAAGTACTTTCGTATTTAAATAAAAAATATTGTTACCTTAAATTTCATTATTTTCATTTAAATTCGCATGGCACTGTCGAATGTATTCCGGTTTTGCCAGACTTTTATAGTGTCAATGCTTAAGAGGGCGTGGCAGATAAATGAGCGCTGAGTTCAACAATTCAGAGCTACGCGTTTTTTTTAAGTCAATATAGAAAAACTACAAAAAACAATCCTTGATCATTATATTTGCTAAACTTTATGAGCTAACACTTATCCAGAATGATGGCTTTGTTAAGCGTGATCTCTTGCGCCGCATTAAATGTACGAGAATTCGGCGTCAGAGACTGTTCTTCAGATATACGTTAATCGAGAAACATTTTTGCTCACAAAGTTAGTAATAAACTACTGTCTGGGATTGCTGTTATTTGATTTTTGTAAATTGGCTTCGAGAATCCTACATATTGTAAACTGATGCTTTCAGCAATTGATCATATCCCGCGCACTCTTAAGGTCACCGCATACCACGCGATTAAAATGTGCCACAGTGTGTTCGTAAATTGTTTTTTTTTCTTCTACGAAACTTTTCCACGCTTCCTCATTTTTGCTTTTTCAACCTGTCATATCCGACAAACTATTTACGGGTCTCGTGTGAATTTACGGTAGAAACTTGCAATGGTCTTTACCGGAAACATTCCACCAATAAAAATATGGGGTCACCACTGAAAGTGCCAGTCAGGCGAGTGATGTGCGATACAATTGCACGCCTTTTCACTGTCTTTTGGTAGAGGCGAGTTTTACCACAGTATATCGATGGCTTATAGCACACATATTGCACGTCCATGCAAATCGTGTGTTTAATATTTATTATAATAAAGGTTTAACTTGCTAGCAAATATAACTTGTTCATAATGTACACTGTAAAAAGTTAGTAATATTACTCAACATATGTATGGTAATATTCTCAAACCTTGAGAGGGAAATCTGATTTCCGAATACGTGTGGAAATGTCCGCAAGGTAGTGTATTCGCCACACAAACCACTCGGAAGTTTCGCTCGCGCGTTATGTCAAATTGTCCTAGAGGGCTGCGTCAATATGTAATGAAAAATTACATTATCAGTAGAGTAACTTTCCTTGACACGTGTTGAGTAATTTTCCCTCACTTGTAGAGGTAATTAGCTTCTATTACATGTAGAGTAAATTTACCTTAATATTTTTTTACAGTGTAGTTACATATGTAACCACGGAAAACATAGTACATATATTGTAACCTGTAACTGATAGTTGTGAGGACAATATGAAATATTCTTTTACAGTTTCTCAAAATGCACATACAATATTTGTTCTTTAAGAGGGCGTGGTACATAATTCAACGCTAAAAGCATTACCGTATAACTGTAGGTTTCTTGAAGACTACTTGTGAAAATTAAACAATAGCAATCCTAGACAACAGTTTTAGCCAACGTTTTAAACAAAATTGTTTCCAGTGTTACGGACTTCTGAGGCACAATCTCTGACGCCGGAACCTCGTGCATTTAACTGCGGTGCAATAGATCACGCGTAACGAATTAGTAATTCTGGATAAATATGTACTCATAAAGTTGGCAAATATTATTATTTAGGGTTGTCATTGAATATTTTATCAATATTGGCTTCGATAAAAGCTTAGAAATCAATAATTGATGTTTTCAGCGTTTATTTATCTACCACGCACTGTTGAGCCATCGATATGAGCCGGTCAGCATCGCCCTTAGCGTCGTGTTTCACTCAAACACTTGCTCTGTATACAAACTAAAGTATAGCTAGTACCACTGTGTGTGAATCAAAAACTTCCATTGTTATTCAGGGAGATTTTCTTACAGTGTACCTTACAAGGAGACACGCAAGGCGTACGCCGTCTTCCACGTCTTCAAATTTTAACGCAATTTTAACTGCAACAATCCTCGCCAGTGCCGGTTATGGTACTTTTCATCTGCAAATTATCCTCACACTTCACGGTCGAGATAAATGAATAATTGTTTACTCATTATTTTTTATAACGTTATGCACTTGCTTCATCCTGATTATACACCTCGGTTGAAATAAACTGTGCAATATTTTATCTTTGTTATTTCAACACCTTCATTACATTTTCTTAAATAATTACACGCCAGCCTCCAACCTTGACGTCTGCGGTAACTTTGAATACGTTGATATGAAAACAAAAAACTCTTAGTTTCTCTTTGTTACTTACCACACGTTATTGTTTTCCTTATAGTCTTTACTGTGTAAATGATCATGTTTGATTATAGTCTTTACTATGTAAACTATCATGTTTGATAATTACGTTTTCAAAATGTTTTTTCAAGGTAAATCAAACAAAACGGTAAAATGGCGATAATATTTAAAGCTAACATACACTTCAATAAACTGCAGTATATTATTCCTTTAGAATTTATTGGTCTGTGGACATACAACACTGTTCATGTTTAACTGATCAAACTTGTGTTAAATGACGAAGTACAAAAAATAACAAAAGACATACATAAAACACACACAAAAAAAAGCAATCAACGAGGAATTCTGTCAGTTTTTTTTTTAAATTATTATTTATAAATATTTGGCAACAAAGAATTCTAAAGGTAGAATTCAGTACAATATACACACAACACCCAGACATAAAATGCAGATGCAAATAAAATTTAAATAATTTCGTCTGTCTGTAAACTACAATGCACGGTAACATCATGTTAGAAATAAATTAGGCACGATAAGGGCCATTTAAAGTAAAAGTCATCCACGGACTAGCGCCCCTCCCCCTTATATTTTTTATTTTATTTATTGATTTTTTTATTATTTTTATGAGGTAAAGCATGAATTCAGCGAGAGCCCGAGCCCGCTGAACATTTGTCCCGTATGCCCGGTCTTGGGCGACTTATTTTAAATTTGTGAAAATAATATCCATTAAAATACTCTAAACGCATTCGAAAAGCCGTTGTTACGAAACGCTAATAAATTTAATAAACGGTATTTGTACAAACACCATCACAATCCAAACATATAAATAGAAAACCTATTTACAAAATTTTAAAGTGCAAACGTTCGGGGTATTAAGTTTTATTATGACTGAATTTCGAACTGTAATGCATTTTGTATTGACATCAATAAAATTTTTTTTTCTTATTTTAGTAGTTGTAAGACGGCGGAACGCACACTTCCGGCATATTCGGTGAGGTTTGGTTTTTTCTGAAGTTGTTTCGGGAGCCTAGTTCTGTACACTGTCATGAAAATATAATCTTGTTTTAACACTGCAGTAGTAGAAGCAACGATATGGGACTTCAATTTACGGCCATGCTCTCTAGTTACTACTATTTTAACAACTCTCAATTATCCGCACTAATGGAGGGAACTGATGCCTCAAATAATCCAAAATCAACTTTTACCCTTTCTTAGATCACAGTAGAAAGAAAAAAGGTCAAATTCATTCCTGCAATGAAAGGAAGCAATTTACTACAGCAGACTCTCGAGAATTTGCATTAAATATTAAAAGGTAAGCGTTAATAATCTAAAGACACAAATAATAAAAAAAACACGGATATATTATTCATCAAAAGATCTCGTTAATCCATCCATTTATGCGCGACGCGCAGGCAATCTTGTTAACCCATTTCTGCGCGGAGACAATTGTTTCGCTTGCCGAGAAATACCTAAATCTTCTTCAAGCCTTTCAAAATACGGTTGTGAGCATAACATGTTGGTTAAAATAACGTGAGTGATCGCAGTGTGCGTTTATAAATAACCATTTTTTTTAATAAAGTTTTTTTCAACTTTCCTTTTCAATTATTTAAAGTGAAATATTTTGCGCGGATAATCCGCAAATCGGATAATCAGCACACGGATAATCGGGAGTCTACTTACTGTATTTATTTATTTTTAAACTTAAACGAGAGCAGATATCAAAAATCTGGCTGGCAGTTTTGTTTAAAGTAGCTTTTGACGTGATATCAAATTTTTTCAAAGCAAGAAATTGTACGGTTTCTACCAAAAAGTCAATTAACTGGAATGTCATAGCTCACATACGTAATTAGCTAAAACCATAGTATTTGCTGCCTTGGAAATATCAGCCAACGTGGATATGACAATTTTAAACAAAACTGCCAGACAGATTTTTAATATCTGCTCTCGTTAAGGCATTAAAAATTAATATCTCTAAAAAATAAGAATCTAGATAGCATTGCCTTAGGGCGCTGCACTACCGCGCGCATCAAATACGCTGTAATGTACAGGGAAATAGGTTTTTCTTACAAAACTATTCTTCGTGTGCCCATTGTGCCAACATACGAAAAGAAAACACAGTTCGGACAAAGACGGAATGTCATTGTTAAGACACAGTGTTCATTAAAAATACCGTTTCGAAGTGCTCCGACATAGCTAAAAACAGCATTTTCAGGCTACTGTACTAAGAGGATGTGTAGAAACTCAGATAGAAACATGCACTGAACTATGTCACAGACTTTCCACCAATAAAATAGCAAGGTCACCGCACATGGCTCGACGAGAAAATTTCACGCTTGCGATAACTAGGGACCCTGGTTTGTCGCGAAAAAAATTTTGCCCCACTTTGTTTCAGTGCATTACGTACATACATGCAGTTCTACTTCGTGACCAGTGATTGGATATTGGAACTCTCTCGAGCCTTGGGATTCTACCGGCAAATCACAGCCGTGAAGTGTTGGAGAGACTTTATTGTAATTGGCTCAGGCAAATGATATACGGCTCTTCATATACACACGCTGCCAATAATCACGAAGTAGAATTGCAGATGTGCACGTAAGGCACTGAAACAAAGTGGGGCAAAATTATTTTCGCGAAAAACCAGGGTCCCTAATAATAATATGTTTCTATCTCTCAACGTCTTGGGGCTCTACACAGTCAAATATGTAACGCCTCTCAGTGGTTGATTTAGAAGCATATTTGGGAGAGGGGCTTACGTTACTTTATGGATTGTAAAAAAATGCCAGTCATCTCAAAAGTGTGGTTGTTACAGAACATTAGAGATAACATACATACAAGTAGGACACATTACATGTACTTGGATCATCATAGAACAAAACTTAGGTTTCTTTTGAAGCTACTGGGCATACTTTGGCTAAATAATGTTCAACAAGATTTGGGGGCCCCCCTTCAACCGGAAGCCCCCCCCCCTTATAACCCTCCCCTGACGCCTATACACAAGGACACGCTGCCAAAAACATTGAAGCAAAGCTTTTGCACGTATGGTTTTGTAATGAATTGATGCAAAAATATTTTCGCGTAAAGTAAGTTACCGCCACCCAAGTCATATTCTAAGTTCTATCACCAGAAATGAACGTTATAATGAAATTTGAACATATCAAAGACGGAAATGAATTTTCCACTAAAAATATAAAATTATAAACGTTATAAACATATTTGTTTGATTTTCAAATAGAAACATTACATATTATGCCGGATTTTTTAACGTTAAGTTACATGTTCTGAATATATAGCCACAGTAAGCAAATAATTAGCATGCAAATGTACAGTATGTGTATTTATAGCATGCAGTTTAGTTGTAGTAGTTATATAACAAAGTATAATCCGTAATTTGAGTGTAGTTAGTAATTATTCTTTTTCCAGTTCGATTTGCGGAGGTTTGAAAGTAATCTACCACCTGCAGTGTTGCCAACTATAACATAATAATACTCTCCGTGGCATAATTTGAATTTTTTTGAGTCTGTAGTGTAATAAATCAATTTTACTAATATCATTCTTCAAGGAAGTTTAAAAATCTACCCCAGTTTTTATTTTATTTTATTTTATTTTTTACTTTTGACAACATAACTACAAAAGGCGAAATTCTTTCTGTCATGCCAACGGACTTACGGGTGGCAACCAGAAGGCCTACCCCATCTCTTGTTACAACACAGAGAACCGGTTTACAACGAAATCAGGAAAATAATAAACGGGTACTTATCAAAACGAAAGTAGTTTCCTTTACTGCACAGATAACTATCATCACGAACGATTGTATGTTACAGCTATTACGCGTACAAAAAAAATATTTATTTCATGATGTGCACGTAAAGATATGTGTTTTTCTCTCAAATTTATACCCGTAACTAAGTATTTACTCATTATTAGAGCGAGGAAAATTTCGCATGTTGAATTACCTCCAAGCATCCTATACCTCAGTGTTTTTTTTTTTTTTTTAATATATCAGCTATTTCTCTATTACCGAGCGGGATGGCGTAACGACAACACGCTGAACTCGCATTCGGCAGGACCCGGGTTCGATCCCCGGCTACGTCCATCCTGGTTTCGGTTTTCTATAGTTTCCCGAAATCGCTCCAAGCGAATACTGGGATGGTTCATTAAAAAAGTTCATCGCTGACTCCTCTTATACCTATCATTGTGTCGAGTAGTGTCTCACTGTCTCTAACGACCTCGCTGTCGATGAAACTTAAACCCACTTACCTTGGCTGTTCATTTTCAACCGAGCACTCTCCAACACTTTTAATAAAGAAAAATAAATAAATAAATTTATTTTAAAGAGGTCAAAAATGATTTGTGTGGTGAATCATTTACACTGGTTTTTAGTTTCATGATAGCTGTCATCTTATAAACTAATAAAGAATAATTCATAACATCTTAAAGAAAACTTTAATCGGTGCTCATTTTATCGTACAGTCCCTTACGTCTACATCGGATGCTGCTCCAGTGCGTAGGCTTTATCCCTTTTCACTTGAAAATTGACATGACGGGCACAGACTATTTACAGGGCCAATGATTTTTGGAGAAAAGATTTCTGCCCTACTTTGTTTCACTGCCTCACACGAATAAAATAATTTTCACTAAAATTAGGTAGTATAGATTATGTGCTAAAAGATTTTAAATCGCACAATGCAATTCATTCGTATTTTAAAAAAATGCTAAAAATAACGATAATTTTCTTTATATATGGCCATTTTTAAAATAATACAAAGAGGCTTGGTTGTGTCGTTTTAAATATGTTAGCATTTGGCCCATACTATCTAATTTCAGTGTAAATTATCGTTATATATATTTTTAAAATACAGAGGAATTGCATTGTGTTATTTTTAATCTTTAAGCACATGACCCATACTATCTAATTTCAGTGTAAATTATGTCATTCGAGTAAGTCAGTTGGTTTTTGCTATTAGTATGTTCCCGTAACTTGCAAATTTTGACTTTGACACGTCGCTATGGGAAGACTATGAGAACTAAAAAAGTTTCACAAGTAACGTCTATATAACTTACACTACGTCGTACAAATATAAAAATGTCCACTTTTGCCGGGTGAACGCCCTTAAGGGGGCGGTTCACATCAGTTTTCAAAGTCTTTTATTATTTTTATATTTGTACCAGATATAATTTTTCTTATTTTGGACGTAAATTGTGACGAAATCTTCCTCTTAGAATTTTTTTGTATCTCGTATAGTTTTTGCGTAATGAGTCGTAAACGTCAAAATTTGCTCTTTACGGTTTTATGCCCGCCACTAAAACCAACTGACATACCAAACCGAAAAAAATTGCGCAGTGTATAACAGTGTTGTAGGCTATGATTTGACATATATAAAGTTTTGTATTTTTAAAAAAATTTTCACATTTTTAAATTCTCATTTCAAAATTCAGCATTTTTATTAAATACAAAAATATTTTATTTACAATTGTTTTATATCTTCCTGCCATTTGTTACCATAAGTACGGCGTGTATATTTCACAGTACTACAATAATTGATGCGTGATGTTTAGAAAGATATATTATTTTTTTGCAAATAGGCCTATAGGCAGTTATATTCCCTATTGATTCATCTAACTGAAAATGTTTTTAACAGAATAACTTTAAAAAAATTCAAGACTTACAGCAGTCATACGATGCACTCAAATTTTAAAAAGACAGACAAAATTAGTTCTACTATCAGATCAAAATTAAGACAAATTTTAATGGACTATCTTAGACGGTAGCTAATTCAAATTTTAAGCGTACTTCTTAAAATTTTACTTAAAAAAACATTGGAATTAAATGGGTTTTAAAAATGCAGAAATCTTCTCTATGAAAAAAAAATTGATTTAAAATTACAATTTTTATATTAACTGTTGAAAATAATATAAAATGATACAAATTCTGAAGTATCAGTTTTCTATCAGAACATTTATTTAGCATACCTTTTATTTGAAATTTCTAGACTATATTTAAAGTAGATCTATTGAGAAGTAATAATTTCAACGCTGACGTCACATTCAAGGTCTATGGCAGAAACAACGTAGGCAGAGAGTTTAATAAACATAACATATTGCAGAGAGTACGAGAGGTTAGTGAATACGAAAATTATTGTTCTTTCACTTTTTCACATAGTCATACACACACACACTCTCTCTTTCTCTCTCTCTCTTTCTCTCTCTCTCTTTCTCTCTCTCTTTCTCTCTCTCTTTCTCTCTCTCTTTCTCTCTCTCTTTCTCTCTCTCTTTCTCTCTCTCTCTCTTTCTCTCTCTCTCTCTAGACCGCTGATACTGTAATAATGCGCTCTCTGTCTCGTCATGACAGCGAGAGCACAGGGCCGAAATGTAGGTAACCTGAGAAACGGTCTCGGATCACCGATGTCACCTTTTGGCATGCAACCCGCCCAACGCCGCAGCACATTGGGTTGCCTAGCGCTAAGCAAGACAATGGCGGCGCCACGCACTTTCTGTAGCAGCCGTCTAGGAGCGGTTATATTAGGTAACCTGTCAGGGTTAAACAGGTTTTTTCTGTCACGTGACCAAGTCCACTGGATCACCGGGTTAATGTCTAAAAGACTGCAGTCAGTTCAGGGACACGTGATTTATTGAATTATAGGATGTTATTAAGGCTATGATATTTCATTTATTTCAAACAATTGCAAATAACGCGAATATTTTTCAACCAAAAGCTTTGAAAAAATTTGAGACTGTGAACAGTCATACGACACACAATTTTGCCAGAGCGTTTTTTTTTTTAATAATGTACCGTTTGCTAGCAGAAAATTATTTTGCTTCTTTTTGGCTTTTTTTGACAACAAAGTATGTGATATTTTAGGAGCAAAAATAGAAAAACCGTTTGGTGTATTGCAACAGGAAAGTTAAGATACAAACGATGATATGTATGTGTTAAAACTGTAGGATTGAATTTTGATATATGTATTAATTTGTGTTAAAAAATATTTATTTTTGAAACCACTGCAATACTAAAGAGCGAAGCCTTAAACTGCATGACAATATTTTGGGGAAATTATCCTCGCATCTAAAGGAACCAAAAATATGATATGGACATAGGACCAACAACGCACCCTTTCTGCACTACAATTCCTAATAGTCTGATATGCCGACAATATATTTTCACACGTTTCTATCAGTTTTCACCGTTATTCCTACCGTAATGTGTGTTAGTGACATAACAGATTATTGTATAATGTACAGTACTGCTGTAATGATATTGCACATGCTACATGGTCCAGACTGCGCTATGAACTGTACATCATGTATTGCCAACTGTAGTGCAAAAACAATACTTTTCGGCCTATGACTGTATAACATTTTTTTTTTTGTTTTGTTTTTCTATGTGTGAGGCTTGTTACACCAAAACATTGACATGTAATTTGACAACAACTTGTATTTAAATTGCATACGGGTTGCTGCTTGTATGCCTCAAGCTAATGTTTTGCCCGTTCCAGTCTAACCCTATAACCGGCCATGAACTACGTGTGGCCGTCTCGTCTGCTGGTTGGCGGAGGATTGTCAATCGCAGGACCCGGAACCGGAATAAAAACGAACCTTGCCGAACATACCCGAAGTTTTGGCTCCACGTTTTGATAACTATTGCGATGAAATTAAAATCTTCGTTTTCGTACCACTCCTCTTGAAGGGTTCACAATTAAAACATTTTCGTTGCCTCAACAAAATGTTTGTTTAAAAGTTACAGAAACTCTAACAAAAGCTGTGTTAGTGTTAATATAATTAATTTTAAATATTTGTGTTGAAAATAGTTGTGGTATTATTTAACACAAGCTTATATTTGGAAAGTTATTAGTTTTGCTACAAATAAACTTGTGATATTTTTAAAGAACAAATTTTAAGACAAAATGCGACACAATATATCTACCTATATATAAAAGAAAGTCGTGTTAGTTACACTATTTATAACTCAAGAACGGCTGAACTGATTTGGCTGAAAATTGGTGGGGAGGTAGCTTAGAACCAGGAGAAGGACATAGGATACTTTTTATCCCGTTCGACCGCGTTCCCGTGTGACGTCAAAGAGAATACAAGTCACTATAAAACGTGGTATAACAAAAATGCATATGACATGGAATAACAAAACGCAAATGACAGCTAAACATAATTTAGTCAGAAATAAATAATCAGTAATAATCAGTAATTTATGTTCTCTTTGAATCATGATTGACAATGCGGCGACCAAGAAGATCGAATCTTTCCCGACAAAGCATGCTCACGGGTAGGAAGACCATCTGCGTTGTTTGTTCTTGCGCCTGATAGTAAACCAAATGAAGAGTGCAACCTATGCCCCAAAATACATGAAAAAATAAAGAATCAATAAAATACTTAATCCAAAATCTGCTTACTTATTGCCTCTAAGGCGGAACAGAGTTCGCGGGGCCAGCTAGTTAATTTTCTAAATTTCCTTTGCTATAAGATATTATTTCTTTACCGCAAGCTAAATACCTTTGGGGTGAAGTTACTTTGTAGTGGCTCATATTTGAACATTTTCTTGTGGCAGCAAAAGTGTTTTACTGAGTACTTTGCTGTTGCGCTTTAACGTATTACAATAGACCGCCACCACAGACTAGATAGTAATACAGAGGTGAAATGACGAGACGGCTCATTTGATAACTGCAAACTTCGCTGCTTATTGGCTGCCCGAGGTTGTTGATACCAGCCCCGTGTATGTTTGGCTCCTGTATGTTATGGCAGGTTTCCTATTGGCCTGGCCGCCGGCTAGTAGGGCAGCCGCCTCACGCTGATTGGCTGTAGACGTATCCGCCATCTTCCTGGCCAGGGAAGCCATTTTGCTGGCGTGTGTGACTGAGTTCGCTGTCCTACTGACTATTTCACTTCTGTATTCATAAATATTCTGTGCCGCCACTCCGCTTTGTCCGCCATACTCATCAAGTGAGAACACGGTTAAATACATTACTTTACAACAAAGAAAAAAAATCTTCGAAACGTTTTACCTTGTAGGTAATAACTATTTCATTGTAACCAAGGTCGTAGAAGAACAGGTCTGGACACTCGCCTGGAAACTAGACCCCCTTGTTGTTTGGCTGCAGTTCACCAAGTTACCGAGAATATTGTGTTTTATTGGCGCTGATGTTACGGCGGTCGGACTAAACTCCGCCCACTTCCTTCCCACTAAGACAAACAATTTATCAAAACATTTTTTTTATCTATTTATGAAATACTTCCTTCGCTCACATATTTAAGAAAAGGCTCCAGCAATCTTTATTTGCTTTATAAATTCAACATTGGAAAAAGTGGGCAGAGTTTGAGCCCGACCACCCGGATTACAGCGCCAAAAAGTACGACATTCTCGGTAACTTGACGAACTACAGCCAAACAACAAGGGGTCAAGCAAAATACATTGGTAGATAGGCGAGTGTCCAGACCTGTTCTTCTACGACCGTGGTCACAACAAACCAATTCTTGGAAAGTGTATGTTCGTGGTTAGTGATTCCTTTCTTTCTACAAGGTGTTTACTTTGACGACACTTTTATAATACCAAGTAAAATAAAGATTTTTACCATAAATATTTTTTATAAAGCCACTACAACAGCTTAACCATTAAATTACTACATAACTATTGTAGAATGACAACGCAGATTGGATCCCCCTGCGGTATACTCAACACGTAACAGATATTTCCTTGCTGCGACAAAATTAAGGGCTGTGGCAAGGAACTCCTGATTTTCACCTCTTTGTTTCAGTGCCTTACGTACACATTCTGCTCTGTTTCGTGATCAGTGATTGGATGTTTTAACTCTCCCGTGTGTTGTGATTGGTTGTATACGCAAAGCATAGTTGTACGGTGTCTTCGTAATCTATTCTGATTAGCACAGTAAAATAAGCGGCACTGTGCACAAAAACACGCTGCTAATAGCCATGAACCAGAGCTGTAATTCAAACTGTGGTTTCAAAAATTACCCAAATCCACACTTTTACCGAAATTTTATTTATTACTGCAGATTGTAGTATGACGTACGCCTTTCATTGGATGAGCGTAACACCACACTTCCCTTCTGCTGCTTCTTCTGAGGCCAGCTATCTCCGAATTTCTTATAGTATATTTTATTCTTCTCGTGAATAATTTTTGTTTCTGGAATTGGGTTGTTTATTAATTCACCGTTTCAATTATACAAAGAAATAAACTGTTATAACATCTTTTCGCGAAAATAGAGGGTCTCTCGCCACTATTAAAGTGTTTTATTGAAAATTCTGTCTGAAGAAATTTCAATCTGCATGGTCAGGTTTCGAACCTCGGAACTTGGCCTTGGACCAGTTTAAGACACTCAGTACGGCAGAACTGTAGTAAAATTTATTTGTATATATTCGGACGCTTAACGTACTCTCGAGCAGCACAAGGCCTTGGTATAGGAACGTGGTTGATGAGAGGGGGAGAAAGGGGATAGGATCGACCAGAGCTTGTTTTAAGGAACCTTCACAGCATTGACCTGGAGGGATTCCGGAAAACCTTGGAAATCGGAAATCAGGATGGCCGGAGTCGAGGTCGAACCCGGGACCTCCCGGCTGCGAGGCGAGTGTTTTATCACTGCTGCACCTTACTCTGAGTGTAATGTCAAGTGTATCTGAACAAGTGCAGTGAACTAACGCCATAGAATATATAGGAATACGGAAGTGAAATAGCCGGTAGGACAGCGAACTCAGTCACACACGCCAGCAAAATGTCTTCCCTGGCCAGCAACATGGCGGAGACGCCTACCGCCAATCAGCTTGAGGCGGCTGTCCTGCTAACCGGCAGCCTGGCCAATAGGAAACCTGCCATAACATACAGGAGCCAAACATACACGGGGCTGGTATACCAACAGTATCGGGCAGCCAATCAGCGGAGAAGTTCGCCGGTATCAAACGATCCACTTCGTCATTTCACGTCTGAATAATTCGTATTTAGTCCGTGCTAACGTAGTGTGTTAGAACCAGGGGAAGGAGGAGAGGTATAATTCGCTGCTGAAGAAGACAGACGCGTCCAACTGCGCGCCTTGCTCCCTGCTCGTTTGCAGCACGGTCGTAGAAGAACAGGTCTGGACACTCGCCTATCTACCAATGTATTTTGCTTGACACCCTTGTTGTTTGGTTGTAGTTCATCAAGTTACCGAGAATGCCGTACTTTTTGGCGCTGTTTCCGGGCGGTCGGACTCAAACTCCGTCCACTGTTTTCCATTGTTAAATTTATAAAGTAAATAAAGATTGCTGGAGCCTTTTCTTAAATTTGTCAGCGAAGAAAGTATTTCATAAATTGATTAAAAAATACGTTTTGATAAATTGTTTATCTTAGCGGAAAGGAAGTGGGTGGAGTTTTATCCGACCGCCCTAACATCAGCGCCAATAAAACACAATATTCTCGGTAACTTGGTGAACTACAGCCAAACAACAAAGGGGTCAAGTTTCCAGGCGAGTGTCCAGACTTGTTCTTCTACGACCGTGGTCTGCAGTACAAGACTCCGCACTTGATGAAAGGTGGACAAGCTGTGCGGGCCTGTGTCGAGGCAAGCCGTGGGAAAGTACGACGTCACAGAGGCGACAGGAAGTGTCCTGTGTCATCGCTCACTTCATTCTGAGTGAATAAGCGCGTTAGAGGCTCAGAAAAGACGGAGACATATAAGGGGCTACCTTGGAATGCGCATCAAATGTCGCATCGCCTCTACGAGCCAAGCTGTGACCATATAATTTTACTGGCGGATAGCCTGTAGCAAAATATTTCTGGTCATGTGTCTATCTGAGCTTCATTATGAAGTACGGCAGCATGAGAATACCATTTTCAACAACGTAGGAAAGGTTTCTTAAGGGGTCTCTCCACCTGTGGTTAAAACGCGTTACAGCGAGTTAAGTCTGTTCTTTTTTTTTTTTACGAAATTATTTAACTTCCATTATACTTTTTTTATCTAAGAAAGAACACACACTTCAAAATATGCCGATGTAGTTTTAAAAATTCACTACGTTTATTAGAAACATCATTTTCGGCTCCCTCAAAACGCCCAAAAATAGCTTTTCCAGACTTCCGTATCTGGAAAAATAACGATCGGACTCGAAAAACGCAGATATAGAAACAGGTGTTGAACTTTGAACTCTGCTGCCCAAAAATAAATTAAAGTGGTCACTGTTTGAAGTCTCATAGGTAGAGCCAGTGATTTTTGTTGAAAATAATTCTGCAACAACTTGTTTCAATGACTTACGTGCACACCTGCAACACTGCTTCGTAGTTATTGGTAGACTATAATTGGAAAGAGGCGTGGCTCATTTGACTGCACCAACCAGAACAATGTAACCACGACACCACACGTCCGTGATTTGCTGGTAGGACCCTGAGATGCCGAACGTAAAAACTTCCAATCGTTGAACACGAAGCAGAGAAACATGTGTTCATATAAGACGTTGAAACAAATTGTTGCAGAATTCTTTTCACCCAAAATCACTGGCTCTACAAATATGTAAAAGGATAATATTAAAGTACTGCACGCTAGCTGAGTAGCTTGCATGGAGAGACGATAATGCATTATTAGGGACCGTGGTTTTTCGCGAAAAGAACTTGGCCTCACTTTGCTTCAGTGGCTTACGTGCACATCTGCAGTTCTGCTTCGTGGTCAGTGATTGGATATTTTAACTCTCTGAAGCCTTGGGATTCTACCGTCAAATTACAGACGTGGGGTGTTGCAGAAACTTTATTGTAATTGGCTAAGATCAAATGATATACGGCTCGTCACATAGACACGCTGCCAATAATCATGAAGCAGAATTGCAGATGTGCACGTAATGCACTGAAGTAAAGTGGGGCAAAAATTTTTTCGTGAAAATCCAGGATACCTATGTATAGGGCCCGGTAGTTTTCGCGAAAAGATTTTTGCAGCACTTTGTTCCAGTGCCTCACGTGCTCACCTGCATCTCTGTTTTGTGGTCAGTGACTGGATGCCTTAACATACAACGTCTGGAGGTTAAACCCGCAAATCACAGACGTGACGTGTCACAGTTATCCGTGTACTGATTGGCACAGTCAAATGAATAATAACTCTGCACAAAAACAGTCTGCCAATAATCATGAAGTTGAGCTGCAGGTGTGTACGTAAAACACTGAAACAAAGTGGTGCAAAAATCTTTTCGCGAAAACTACCGGGCCCTACCTATGCATTACATAAGTCGATCAACGCCAACCTTGCCACTCCTTCCTCACTCACACACGATCGCAGCTTATCTAGGGAGGCCCTTCAACACTGACCTACCGTACTTGTCCGTTTTTTTTTTGTTCAACAACACAACGGTCACGTGTGAAATAGTTTCGTTAAAGAAACATGTTTACGAACGACTGCAAGGTACATGAGTCGCGTAGCTCCCTCAACAAGATGGTTGGATGATCGCAGTCGTGTAGTTGAACAGCGGACGAGACACAGCGACGAGGGCAGTCCTAGGTCCGGTATACAGGATCTCGTGGACCGGTTATTTCAGTCGCGGTACGAAACACGTCAAGGTCAGTCGGTGTAGCCACCCGTCTCTAGTCGTCGGCCAAGAATTTCTGCTACGTCGACCGGCAGTCCACGTCGGCCGAAATGCCAGCCCGAGCCACCAAGCTGTGGCACAGGCCTTGTTACCGAGTTTTGCAATGATTCCGAAAATATTTTTTGTTGCTACCTAATATTCATATCAAAATTTCGCTCCACAGTTTTAGCACTTAGATGAAATAATTAGTAGATGAATTTTTTTGTATAAATGTTCTGAACGGTTTTTTAGATTTCATCACCCAAAGTACCACGTTTTTGTAGTGAAAATAAGCAAAAATTAAGCAAAATATTTTTTTTTCTGACGAATGGTACATTATTTTTAAAAACGCATCCACGGTGTTGTGCATCGTGTGACTGCACATTAACTCAAATTTTTTCAAGGCTTTTGGTTAAAAAAATATTTGAGTTATTGTCACCATTCTGAAAAAAAAAAAAAAAAACTCGGGAACAAGCCTTTAAGTCGGCCGCCTACCTCACGCTTCAAATACGTTGCAGAATGTTCGTAAACAGGTTTATTCTACGAAACTATTCCACGTGTGCCCATTGTGCCAACGTATGAAAAGTAAACACACTTCAGACAAGGTCGGAACCTCATTGTTAACACGCCACACTCATTAAAAATAGTTTCTAAGCCCTCCAACATGGCTAAAAACGGCCTTTTTAGACTGCCGCACTTCAAAATGTACTAACCGGGTGTATGTGAAACTCAGATTGCGACCTGCATTGAACTTAGTTACAGACTTTCCACCAATAAAATGATATGGTTACTGCTTAGTGTCCCATAGTAAAAACCGTTCGGCGGGAACCTTGCACGCTAGTTCAGCGCTTGGCTCGTTGAGGCGACGCGGCATTTGATGCGCGCTTCAAGGTCGACCTTACTGCTCCGTCTCTTTTGAGCCTCTCACGCGCGGGTAGGCGGCGCCCTCAACAATTATATCTAGAGACGGGAATAATTCGCGGGTTCACTGACACGTAGGCTAGCCTCCAAGTATATATGTATATTCAAGCAGACATCAGCTGTTCATTAACTGCTCGCTGATACAGTGGTATAGGGCACGTTTCGGTATATTTTTGTTATCGGCTCGGAGACTTCCAGGGGATGTCGTATAAGTCAAAGGCCAATTACGAAAGCGACACTAACCCGTAGTAGCTGGAATTATAGCGTGTGTGTAAACGAAAATACGAATTTTTTCGGGTCCCTAATTATATTCAAAAACTACGCACCGCACGTGAGTGATGTCTGCTGGGAGTTGCTAGCAAGACTGGTTTTTTTTTTTGTGTGTAGTCGGTGTTTCAAACAGGTAATGTGGTATTTTCTAGTATCACTGTACAAATATTTATGTTTGTTTTTTCGTTACTTGCGGTAAGATTACAGTTATTCATTCATAAGTTAAAGAAGTTGAAAAATTATAGTGCAGCTAGTAAAATTAATTAATCATCATTGTTATATTAATTTTGTATTGAAGTGTTACTGTAGTTATAGTTTTGCTTAAGTAAACCACACATGCATGTTTTTAATTGTATTAAATGTGGTTAAAGTTAAAGATAGGGTGAAAGCCTTAACTTTACCACAAACAAGGTCCATAAACAAACAAATACAAACCAGTACCTCCATAAATAACAGTTCTGGGAAAATGATATTTTTCCACGATAGGTTAAAAGCTGTTGTCTATAGATGACCATGTTTTTCGTTACACCTTATCGTATACCATTAAATATATAATAAAAAGAGTGAACATTGCTAAAAATGGTATTTTTAGATCTTCAGTCACCTGAAGGTAAAGGTGGAAAGTACATAATGATATATGTAGTTCAATCCTACGTGCATAAATATAATGTAGCTGCAGATGTAATTTGCGTGTTGTTGGACTACAAGTAGCGAGATCAGGACATGGCAGCTCGCAGGCTCAAAGGCAGGGTTTATAAACTACGCAACAAAGAAAGAAACGCATTTCGTAAAACCGTAACAAAATTTTAGTCGTTTATAAGAATCGCAAGCAACAGAAAGGAGATACAGAGTATAACGAACTCCTTTATTTCCAGTGCCATCGCCGTCTTTAGTAGGAAGCCGCGGCCTTAGATCTGGCAACCCTGGCAGGAAGGGTCATTTTAACACTTATTTTAGCTCTTCAAAGACGGTGGCTGTACCTGATTCGTTACTCTGCCCTACATACCGGCGAATCAGGGGAAACCACTGCCTTTGGCGAGACAAAATAAGTGTTAAAATGACTCTTCCTGCCAGGGTTGCCAGATCTAAGGCCGCGACCTTCTACTAAAGATGGCTATGTCAGTGGCCGTACTCAGACTGCAGGTGCTCCTCGGACTGTGTATGGCCACGGTCACACTGAAGGTCAAACCAGTTCAGTTAAATACATTTGACAGCCATGCTTGGTCGTGTTCAAAGCTTAAACACGTTTGCGCGGTTACACGACCGAATAAGCTCAATGAACTTTCTAACCTCAACAAGCTGGGAACCTGAAATGTACCATAATATTTAATTATCACTAGGGACTAGAAAATTTCGCGAATTCAATTACCTGTAGGCTGGAATCCATTGTACTATACATACTCAAGCCCCTTCTATTAGTTCATTGTCTGTTGTCACACTGAGTAGCAGCTAGTGGACAAATAGTCGAGGCTTGAGTATGCATAGGGAAAATCGCGAAAATATTTACCATAATCTCCAATAAACAGTATTATATTAACCGTGACACGTGTGAACAGTTTTGGGGCAAATCACACACGCTGTGTGTCCAAGCTGTACAGTTTTAACTGGGCCTGTTGTAGAGAGAAACAATGCTTCAAGTGAACCATAGCCAATATAGATACAAAACATTCAGTGTTATATACAGCATGTTGGAGCCTAGCAAGTAGTCATCTTTTCTCGCGATTTTCCAGTGTCTCTAGTTATCACATCTGCACTCAACATTTGTGATTATTTTATTGTCATATCGCGTCTAGCAGAAATTCTGCCGTGTGTGTAAAGCGAATATAATTATGTTACGTCTAAAAGTTAATTTCACACCAAAAAGCAGCCATATTTGTTACACAGATCGTTTCTCCAAGCAGCCAATAGGAGAGAAGCATCGAAGATATGTCGTTGGAAACTACTTATGATACCAGTTTGCTTTGAACGAGAAGAGACTGTGATCTGAACTAGTTCGCAGCTCCTGTAGCCGCTCCATAAAACTGAACATGTTTAAGTGAAGTAGTTCTGTGTTCAGTGTGACCACGGCGTATGCGCCCGAAGAAGGAGACAAGACTGCAGTCTCCAAAACGTCGCATTTTGTTTCGTGTACATGGAAATTAATTCATATTTGCTCACAGTTGGCACACGTAGAAATTTTGCATGCCTCAAAGAGGCTGTGCTTAGTAATCGGAGGTCAAAAAATTGGGATTCGCTTATATTATTTGTTAAATTTTAGATATATAGTTTGAAACTTTATATATAAGACTATATTCATAGACTTTTATATTGTACCTGAAGACACTCTCGTATCACATTGAAAACCACGTGTACGAATTCGTGGACAACATCTAGTAATTTCTAAATAGGATACAAAATTATTTGGGCAAGAGATAGTTGTTTCTAAAAATGATACGAAAATATTTTTCAAATGGATTGACGATTTAATTAGTCTACAAATTTATTTTTAAGTGAATGAAAAATCACAAAACAATGAAATAACCACAAAAATTTCGTCTTTTTTTTGTGATTAATTAGTTTTAAGGCTGCTCGGGTGCAAAACATTAATTCGTTTTTTGCTGCGATGGAAAATTGCGTTATTTTCTCATTTTAAAAAGTCAATGCCATTTAATTCATCATGACATCTATAGTAGTTACGAATAATGTTAGTTTTGTAGACGGGTTTGTCAAGCACAGAAAACATCAACATTTCGTCTCGGACATGACATGAAAACAAATTACAGGATAAAACAATTTTGATTGGGCAAAAATATCATGAGAGATAATTTCTACAATTCAAACATGTTATTCGATACAAATATAAAATCGTGAATGTTTCATTTTCCTGGCTATTATCTTGATGCGCATGTGCGCCATTACGCCGGCAGAGCTATGCGTTTATCTGCGGTAATCTCGTTGGCAAACTCGCCTCTGTATGTCACAGCAGGTGTTCATGCTTCTGTCATCAACATCTAGCAACTATGTATGACCTCGCCAGACCCTCCTCTGTTCTTGACCTCTTGTAAGTCTCCAGAGAACCGGGACACTAGACGACCTTCGCTTAAGCGGTCCTTCCAGATCCAACACGTCTTCCACCTGAGATTACAACCTTCTCCGTTAGCAGAGGATATATGTATGTTTGAGCTCAAAGCGCCTTTTTCGTTCTTAAAAATGACACCTAAAAATAATCCCCTAAATTATCGAAGTATCGAGACAATGTATTCACAATTCCCACCGTAAAAGGAGATAAAATATGTTGTTAAATCGATACTTTGATAATTTTAGGGGAGTATTTTTAAGTGTCATTTTTAGCATGAAAAAGGGGCTTTGGGCTCGAACATGCATATATTCTCCAATTACATTGCCGACTATTTGTTTAAATTTAATTATTTTATTTGCATAATTTCTTACAATATATGATTACAACAATTTGTTCTACTGATTCCCTGGAGCACAGCTTGACTGAGAATCTTAGAATATAATATATAGAATACAGATGAGTTACAAGCAATTTTAAATTACACAGTGCAGAGTTGACAGGTAGAGACTGGAAAAATATGCTTGTTCACTGACGTGTAGGCTAGCCTGCAAGAATATATGTGAACTGAAGCAGACAGCAGATGTTCATTAGCTGCTTGCTGTTAAAGTGATATATGTGTGTATTAATTATATTTCCATTATCAGCTCGGATACTTCCAGGAGCTGTCAAATAAGTCAAAGACTAATTGCGAAAGTGACACAAACTTGCAGTTAACAGAACTATATAGCTTATGTTCCCAAATGAAAACTCGAAATTTTCAGGTCTCTTTTGATAGGTAAAAGACAAAGGATTTAGTCTGAAATTATCAGACATTAAATAAACAGCTGTGCATTGATTACAAGATAGTTAGAAACTTAAGAACGTAAGCCAGGAAATCTGTCCCACGACATTTTCAAATACTAGTAGGTATTGATATTAACAGTTGCTAGAGACCCAAGAAATTTCGCGAATTCATTAGAAGACATGCTAGATTTCGAACTGCTGTGTATGTTAGTGACTTACGTGATTGGGCCACTATTTATGAAAGTCATCATTGAGGATTGTCAACCAATAGCAGACCAGCTTGTAAACACACACAGACTCCTGTGCTACCATGTCACATGTACAACTGTACACTCACTGTAGCAACAGACAATGTACAAGTATCTGAGGACGTATTGTATACAGTACTGTACAGCCCAGCCTGCTGGTCGTTGAACCCCAGAAATATCCGAGTCTCTAACAGTTACACAGATAAACTTTACACTGACGACAGCATAGTCAAGATGGCGTTTCAACGACGTTCAGCTTACTTAAGGCTCGACATCTGTCGCCATTTCGAATTATTTTATTTTTCGCTCTTATCAAATACTGAGAAGAAAAATATGAAATATGTTACTATAATATCAATTCTATTTACCTTGCGCTACAATAAAAGCATCGCAGTTGAACTTGTAACGTATATTAAAGCCGTATAATTAGTCCAGCCATTTTGGTTACATTCTTAATTTGCTCGACTGAGTGCGACATAAATATTTTTTGCTTTTAAAAATTTTTATAAGAAAACATTTATTAAAATATGTATTTAGAAACGTCATATTAAGTCGTTTTTAACAGTATCACTACTCACACTGTAATTAACTTACAAAAATTTCAAAACACCGTTTCAACTAATATTTATGTATGATGCCATCCGGAATATAAACTCACCCATCCTGAAATTTTTTGTATGCGAAATACAATTTGTATGCATTATGTATATAATATAAACAATTATTATTTCATAAATTTTACTTAGAATGATTATTGTTTTAGGAGAGTGGTCTTTGATACAGTAAGAAGGAATTAGTTTTAACATTTATTTTTCACTAAAGACAGTGTCACCTTTTTTGTAAAAAAAATCATATTTTCCGTATTATAAATTAAGTGTGTACCATATTACTTGCAATGTCTTTCATAGCAATATTTCATTTTACGGTAAAGTGTGTTATCCCCAGGCTAATTGGTACTAGATTACTCGGTAAGAAATGATTATCTTAAATTTTAAATTATATTAATCGTTGCATAATTACAGTTTGATGTTTCGTATACAACGTGCGTAGTTACAAGTAAGTTAGTTAGCTAAGTTCCTACTGAAATATTTTGATCAAACCTTGCGAAATTTCTAATAAGTAAGAATATAAGAAAAGTTCAGCATGGTTAATTAATAATGGAACCACTTCCAAATGCAGTTTTAAATCCAGTGTCCATAAAAACCGTATAATTAGCACACCACGTGAATTCTGGGCTAACTTGGAAACAAAAATGTTAGTGGCAAAATAATATACTATGACATTTTACATGCAAATGTGGTGACATAACTCTGTAGTTGGTCCCCTCTTGCGCTCCACACATATCTTACCTGTCTTACCACTGCTTTCTGTCCTGCATATTATGTTTGCAGGTTCAAATCCCGAGCAGTCCAAACATGCCTGTACGTTAACTGGACATAACATACTTAAAATAAAACATGGACGTATAGCGCAAGAGAGGACTATCTCCGTGCAGTGTAGCCACTTTGTGCACGTAAAACTTCGTCGTACATTTTGCCACTTAAAATTTTTTGTCTTCAGTTTAGTCCAGGATTCGTGTGCTGTGCTTATTTTAGGTCGTTCGGGATAAAGTGAGCACTTAAGATTTAACCTTTGAAAAAAGTCGCTAGCCGTTACTGACTGTAATAAATTGACATTAACAATAGTCACCTAACTCGTACAGTTGGGAGCGGATTGCCGAATTTAGTTCCGGATATTTGCATGTATAAATTCAACAATACTGAGATAAAATTAACTAAATTAGACATATTTGAGATTTACATAATTAATAAACATTTTTTCATCACACTATATAGGTTTCTACCACTGCACAATTTATCTCACGCGCGCAAACATCAAGTGACGTGTCCAGAGAGGTCAGATATTTCCCGTCGTTAGTCGTTACGCGCGGAAAGATACGAATTGGCTGAAAATAGAATTTTAGCAGGGCTTTTTTGAGTGCTCACTTTATCCCAAACCGCCTATATGCTATTGTTTCTGGACATACTGTTTGTGTGTTTTCTGAATTACGGAATATTTTGTGACCAAAGAGCCTCTGTGATACAGAATTTTAGATGCACTTTAATTTTCCACAAGTGTTTTACAATTTATTATTAATTATACGCACTGCTGAAAGCGTGGGTAAAAGTCACGCTATGTTACATACAGTAAAGATCGGTAATGTCATGTGTAGATTTTTTTCCCCTTTCGTCGTCATGAAATTTACTTGAGTGCTGTTTTTCTGACTTAAAAATAATCACTCCTAAGTGCCCGAGAGTTCACTTTGTCAAGCTGAAGTGTTTTGTCGGATACACGCCAATAAGTCAGCAAAACGTGCTAGCAATGATCCAGCAAAACTCTCCAGTCAGCCAGTTTTTTACGTTTTCAATGTCAACAGGGCATAGAATATAGTTCAGGTGTTTATATATATATATATATATATATATATATATATATATATATATATATATATATATATAAAGAGAGAATTCGTACAGCGTGGTGTCTGTTACTGCTGCTGCATTATTAAGAGTGAGTATATAGTCACCATCTTGAATTTTCCTTTTTTTGTGTCATAACATCTCTTGTCGCTGAATTCAAAGAACTTCAACCTAACTACAGAATAGAATACATGTTAAGGAAATTTACACAACATAAATCTTTATTTCCCGTTGCTGTTGTGTTTCAGGTAGAATTGTAGTTAAGAAACTAATACGAATTTCCTAACTGCTATTCGATCTGTAACAACAGTAACCGCAAAAAAAAAAAAATTTAATGTTATCAGTATGTATTTTATTCCGTAGTTAGGTTGAGGTTCCAAAAACTTGCCCTGAAGAAAAGTTATGACACAAAATACGTAAATTCAAGTTGATGACTGTTCCTCACTCCTTCGTGAAGAGCTTCTTGTGCTTATTCCAGTTTATGATCTTGTAAAACATTTACAACGGTTATCCTGTTTCGGAGCATTCCATTCGTAAACCAGCGTACTTGGTATAAAATGTGAAGGGTTCATC
The DNA here is from genome assembly GCA_003012365.1 of Medauroidea extradentata. NCBI lineage: Eukaryota > Metazoa > Arthropoda > Insecta > Phasmatodea > Phasmatidae > Medauroidea > Medauroidea extradentata. The sequence goes on from PNEQ01013470.1 coordinate 26,831, forward strand.
TGGTTCAGTTTCTGTGTCCACAATCGTAAATGTGTTGCTGGTTAAGGTAACTTATTGGCTCTTGAGATGAGCTAATAGCTTATAACCAATGCGTACAGTAGCTTCTCTTTGTGGAAGTTCCACACATGCCAATACACTGTAGTAGTTCGGGTAAGATAGTTACTGTTTAAATTGTTAGATGTCCGTCGCAAAATAATGAAGACGTGCAACTAAGTTGTACATTTTCAAAACCTGCTTTCTCTACTTATTCTGTTTCCTCACTTATCCAGCAAATGTTTTACAAATAGCTTAGATTGCAACATGTTTTAGTGACACTTGACAAGGGAGAAGGCAAGTTTCTGGAAACCTTCCCAGATTAAATTTTGTATTTTTATGGCACTATACTGTTTTCATGACACTTTGACAATTTCACAATGTGTGACTGTGTATAGGCTACATAATGCGACAGTATCATTAACTAATTTCGCGAATTTATGGAGAAACTTTTGTAACAACACGACTCAATTCACATATACATAATGTGTTCCAAAAAATGTTCTTCACAACTTTGCTTACATTTCAGAAAGAAGTTATCTAAAGAATATGGATAAATTCTAAATGGTAAGGATAAACTAGCTAATACTCTCTGAATAGGCTATGGCTGCTCAAATGAAACAGAATGCGTTGTGTTCTAAATATCGAACAAACAAGAACGAAATTAATATGATATTTAATTGTGAATGACATAACGTGTAAAGAATGCACTTAGAAAAATAATTTTTGGTAGGAAAAGTGTGTTTTTTTTTTACTCTCAATAATTTTAAAATCCTGAACAGCATTGCAGGCGTTCTTGAAGTTACCGTTAATCGACAAAACCTGGTTTTATGAGATAACTTCTGTAGTCCAGTGGGAGAGATTTTAAAGCATCTTCAGTTACCCTGCGATTCCTGTGTAAGCTACGACGCCGGAATACCGCAGATGATTGGAAATAACGTGCTGGCTTACAAATATAAAAATGACGCTACTACCAGGAAAATTAATCGACGTTTTATTGCAAACCAAACAGGTTCCGCTAGATCGAAAGAAACTCGTCTGTGATTTTCTACTTTCAGGTGTACAAGCAGCAAGTATGTACAATGTAGCACAACGTACTAAATTATTATGTTGTAGGTAGTATGAGTGCCGCTTGTCCGTATGCGCAAGGGTTACACCGTTACAAGATTATTAGAAACTGCTCAACATACATTAGTGAACTCTGCTTAACGGTGTTCCAGAAGAGAAAAAAACCGTTTTGTATATGTGCAAGACAGTGTTAAGGGCGTTCAAGTGCGATAAAATCATAATTTTATATCTCTATGAAATAGTGTTAGTTTTGCAGACTACACCTGTGAGTACAGTTTCCTATTACGAAACAATTTTAGCTTTCATAGTTTTCTCACAACGGTGCGACAAAGTCAAAATTTGCCTGTTCTGCTACCTACTGACCTTCTTGAATAAAATAATTAACTGTGATAATACATTCCATGAGCTATGCAACAAAGAATTAAAAATAACGTAAAGTTATGTTTTGAATTTTTTAATAAATCGCAAAATTATAGTGAAAAATTTGAAAACTAAGCAATATTTTTAAATACAAAGATTGTTCACGGGATTTTTGAAAATGTTTTATTACGTAGCCCGTGGCATGTTATTTCACTGTGAAGTATTTCACTTACGTAAGTTAAACGGTTTTCACTATTTGCATGGCAGCAGAACATGCCAATTTTGACTTTGACTCATCGTTATAAGAAAACTATGCGAGTTAAAATTGTTTCGTAAGCGGAAACTGTACCCACAAGCATGTCCACAAAACTAACACTATTTCATATAAATATAAAATTATGATTTTATTGCACTTGAATACCCTTAAGGCCCATTCACATGATCAAACATTTATTGAACTCAACTTCTTGAATTCAAGTTATTGAATAGCACAGCGACTAAATAAATTTGACACAACAAACATTGAAATGATTACTTGAAAGTTATCACACGATCTGTAAACAAATGATGCACCAAGTAAATATTGTAGCTATATTTTACAAATGTCTACTAATCGTGCACGATACAAAATTATTTGGTTAAACCACTACAAAATGTCTCGTTATTTTAGTATGTATTATTTAAAAGAAATTACGCATGCATTATTTTATTAATTGTTTAATTCGCATACATGATTCATACATTTTATTTGAGAATGTAATGCCAGAAAAGCCTCTTTTCTGATTTTAAATATTTTGATTCGGTAAAATTTCAAACACGTTCGAAACAAAAATCTTTGACGGAATTCAAGCCATTCAATGAACTAAAAGACAAAACGGCCGCGGTTATGACGTCAGCATGGCGTCATACGACATTCATTAAATTGAATTCAATAAATTTGACAGAAAATTGCAAAGCAAAATTTAATCACGTGTAAGGGTATTTAGTTTTGTAGACGTTACTTAGGAGAAGATAATCCTAGGGAAAAAAATAGCTCAGACAGTTTTTTCATAATGCCATTTCAAAGACAAAATTTGCTCGTTTTTAGTTCTTACACGCCCCGAAAGCCAAGCAACATAATGAAACGGAATGACTCACTGAGAAAGTACGTGTCACTGGCTATGGTTTACAGTATATAAAAGACCAATACAAAATATTTTTGTATTAAAAAATTCTAAACGTAGCAAAAAAAATTCCAAAGTTTCAGAATTTTTTTTTAATACGAAATATTGTCTGTAATGGGTTTTTATATACGTTTAACCCTAGCCAGTGACATTTACTTTCACTAGGAATTATTTACTTTCATTATTTTGATTGGTTTCTTTTTTTTTGGGGGGGGGGGGTTGTATGAACTAAATTCATGCAAATAAATTTTGACTTTGAAATGCTACAATGAGAAAACCAACGGAGCTAAATTTGTTTTAAAAGGAAATATATATATATATATATATATATATATATATATATATTTGCATGTAACGTCAACAAACAACACCACTGCACCTGTGGCGCCATCCAAAATTTCAGCAACTAACTCAGCAAGGACAACTGTTTAGTCCCAAAGCTCAGATGTGTTCTTATATGACCGTGGTGCGTAGGGAAAAGCAGGCTCTGTGCTGGTTCACACGTCCTTGTATGTTTGTTTCAACTCTGAACTATACAGTGTGTTTCAAGACGGAGTAGGTAAATTTTGCGAAGAAATTAACTGCAAAAAATTGGAACATGTATTTTCAATTTCTTCGTAAATGAATTGTAGTGTCAGTAATCATACCGTAAAACCGACTTAAAAATGTCATTCCTTTTGTTAATATAAAAAAAAATTCTTGTCCTCGCGTAGGTGTTAAAGTGCAGGAAAATGCTATTTTATATTTTTAATAGTATCTAATTTCAGTGTATACTAAGTCATTAAAGCAAAACACTTGGTTTTTGTTATTTTCATGTTCCCGTTGCAAATTTTGATTTTGTCACGTCACTAAGGGAAAACTACGAGTCAAAAAAATTTTGCAAGTGGAAAATGTAGTCACAAGTAATGTCTATAAAGCGATCGCTATGACGTGCGAATATAAAATTATGCATTTTTGTCACGTGAACGCCCTTAACCAGTGGCGGACGCAAGGGGGGGGGTTTGGGGGGATAGATCCCCCCCCCCCGAAGTTATGAATGCTTTTTTTGAGATTCGGAAAATGGTCATACAGTAGGCAGTGAGTTATGTTCAGAATTATTTTTCAATACTTTCTGGCTGTTATACACTACATACCTTACAAACGACAAACAGTTTATAAGGAAAATAAAGTATTAATTTCACACACACACACACTTATATGCAGTGAAATATTAATCAGAAAGCTGAACATTTGTGTTCCTTTTTTTTTTTTTTTCACTTTTGCTTCCTTCCACCCACTCTTCACTGCATTTCTTCTCCCCCACAGCCTTCCCTTTGCTGCCCACCCCCCCGCATTCCACTCCCTTTGTTGTCGACACTGACCAGCTTGCCTTCGCATCCTCAAGGATAGGGCTGTTTGTTTACAGTGACTAGAAACCCCTCGTGGTGGCAACGTTTATGAAGACACGCACGTTGTCTTCTCAGCAAGCCGAAATACACAGCTAGTTCATAAACAAACTTGTTGTCTATTTCAGTTAGCAATCCGTGTCGGATTTTGGTTTCGTG
>PNEQ01013470.1:31098-52273 GCA_003012365.1 Medauroidea extradentata
TATTTCGAGTGCCAACAAAAGACTGTGTTTAGAAACAACTGAAGGGGAAGGTGCAGAAACAGAAGACTTGCGGCTGCATTCCGAAACAAGACAGCCAGAGTCCAGCCAAGTTTGTCAGCCAGCTGAACCAAAACCAGGTACTTCATTTAATATTCACGACACTCAACTGTTTTCAAGCAGAAGCCACAGCCGATATGACTTGAATTTTACAAGTCAACATCTAATCATCCCAATCCACAAATTAGTAACCTTGGAAAATATAATATCGAACATATCAGAAAATATAAACGTCCAAAGCACATGCTCGTAGATAAACCGCCATAATTTAAACAATTTGCAATTAATCGCAACGCCCACAGGTTAACTTGTGATATTACTAGAGGACGCCCTTCACAGTGCCCAAGTATATTACAACAGTAAAATAGCTCCAGAAATCATTTCTACGTGAGTGTGCTGGGGCTGTTACTCTTGTGACTCTCGTAGGCGACTAGTCTCACTGCGCCGAGAGAGAAACTTAGTATTATGACCGTTCCGGACTGGTAGAAAGCTTTCCCAGCCGGAAAGTATAGCATTAATACGTAGGAACTAGTTGTTATATAAAATAAGAACTTTTAATAAAGTGGACACCGCCCATAGTGCCCCTAGTTCCCTAGAGCTTAAGCTAATATAGTTACACACATTATGTACAAACATATTAATAATGAAATAAAAATAAGTAAATAAGTAAAAATGAAGGACGCTACTTACAGTGCCTTCACTATCTCAGCCTAACATGACTGACGGCTCTCGGTAAAAACCGAAACTCTATAGATGCCAAGACTATGTTTAACTCATAAGCTCCAACTACCAGACCATCTACTCTACTAGAACGTCTAGATCTCGATATCTTCCAGATCTACCAGATCGTCTAGACCTTTCAGACTGCATCCCCTCACCAAAATTGAAGATCCCGAATTACCCTCTTAGTGCTAAATGTCATGCGTTCGCAACGTAAATTCACTGTCACTATTAGTGTCTGTAATAATAAAGCGTTTGCGACGTAACTCACACCTCCCCTCCCCCTTCTTACCAGAGACGAGCGGCCACGCTCATCTCTCAACACTTTCCTTTACCTAAAAGTAACAATATGTATTTTCTCTCTTTGTTGCAGGACAGGCACAGAACCTGCCGACGCCGCCGGGAATACCGGGCCACTGGAACGTCACGCGAGCCTGCCGCGTTTATTATCCAACTAATAATGCTCTCAGTTCTGACCTGACTGTTGAGCAGATCCAGCACCTACTACCCACTTCCTGGGTCGCCGGGCGCGTTATTATTTAACTACCGGGCGGCAGGTTTCCTCCAGTGCGACGCTGGTTTACTGCCGCTTCCTTACTTTGCAACAAACAGGAGGCCACAGGGGCAAAATTCGCTGCCTCTGTGGCCTACTCTCCTGCGCACAGACGCTCTACAGCCACCTGGCGACTCTCATTGCTTCTAGCACTGAGAGGCTGCATTGGCTACTTTTTATTACTAATAACGGAAAGCGTATAGGCTATTTAGCCTGGCACGCACTACTTGTCCTCCCATGTAACGTCACTCCCAAACCTATCCGGGGGCCTCAACAAGCAGGTTGGAGGTCACAGTGTACAGCGTGGAGGGGCTGTATACAAAAAAAAAATTCGCTACACTGATTCCAGTCCAAGATTGCAGCAGAAATAAACACTGTCACATGTGAGCTCTTGATCATTGGTTGGCTGGTTAGTTAACAGTGTTGTTGCGCCAGGAAATAGGTCCTACGATAAATTGCTGTGTTTTAGTTAAGGATACGTGATTTAACTGTTCAGTTGCGTTTTTTTAAATCCTCTGTTATATATCACTCTGTGTACATGGAATACTGTATGTGTATGGAATGTATTAACTACGACTTACGTGACGACGCCAACGTCCGTAGTGATTCCATTTCCTCCACAGCGAGGCGCGATTCCGTTTCTCCACTTGTCGCCAGTCGACAGCTCGCGAGACACGCGGAGGTGGTGCGACGGTTTGTTGCACAGCCAATGACGGTCAAGCGCGGGAACAGGCGGAGTGACACAAGCTGCAATCTTGGAATGGATAGGATAGAGTATAGGAGCACTAGTAGCACGAATGTATATTGCAATGTCAAAACAACACCACTGTTCTGGTAACGCAGTGGGCGTCAACTCTGTAGCATTGGTAGATCGATCAATGTCCAGACCTGCACATTTAAGACCGTCATACATGCTGGTCATACACACGTGATGAAAGTTCGCCAAGTTTTTATTGTTTTGCATTTATTAACGTCACTTTGTCGGTGTTTTATGTAAACTAAAAGCATATATATTTTTTTGCTAGAGTTACTTCGCATATTTTAAATATTACTGAACAAGGCATTGTATATTTACCTCTTCACGATAAACTGTTTCATTACTTAATCGTGTCCATACATTCCTCAGACCTCGAGAAACGAACTAGATTTATATAAAAAAAAAACTTTTCTTCTCGTTCACACAAAGGCCTGAGAACTGTTTGATACTGCTTACATATTGTTAAGACGCTCATCTACCTAGAGTTATTTTCCGCGTTGCAGGCTAAGAAGTGAGGGAGCTATAAGGACGACACTGGTACGCACATCAAGTGCCTCATCGCCTCTATGTGCAAGGCTCTCAACCCGCGCGTAGTGTTATCGTCGTGCTGCGTGTACATATGGGACTTAAGCGGCGAACCTATTATTTTATTAGTGGAAAGTTTTAAGGAAGGTCCAACACAGGGTCTTAAACTAGTTTCGCAGACATTCGTCTACAATATTGTGAGGCACGACAGTCTGAAAATGCGGGCATGTTGAAGGGTTTATTTAAAAATGCTATTTACGACACACGTGATGTGTTGAAAGTTGTATTCCGCCCTGGTCTGAAATATTATTTATTTTCGTGCGAAACCCGAATGAGCGCATGTGAAATAGTTTGTTTATAAAACGCGTATTTCAAACACACTGCAACGCAGTTTGACAGACAGGTAGACGGGCACCTTAAGTAGACGGGTTTGGGCAGAGCAATCGGTATGTGATACTAAGTTATTCCTTTGTAAATCAATATTTATCTGACTCACAGAACCGTCCTGATGCGTTAAAGAAGACGAGTAACACGCTGGAGTTAACTGGGTTTACTGGGTATGTTGTGATCATGTTTATCCGCTCATAAGACATTAGCCAAATTTTAAGTAGAAATCCTACAAGTGGTTGAGAGAATTAAGGCGTCAAGAATTCAAAATGAAGTTAAATATATTACTGTTAAAATATTTTACTAACTACTACGACAGCAACAAAGGTTTTTATGTTTAACTTTATGACCCAAAATATACTACAGAGAAGAAATGAAAACACGCGGTAGTTGGTAATACTGTACAAATGTAATACTCGTGTGTTCAGCGTAATGCTACAAGTTTTCCGCGAAAACATTTTTAAACTTTTTGTTGCAATGCCTTTCGTGCACGTTGGCATCTCTGCTCCTTGGTTATTGGCAACGTGTCATTGTTCAGCAACGTCTGTCATTTGACTGCACCAATGAGAATAAGGCTAGTTATGATACCATACGTCTGTGGTTTGTCAGTATAACTCCAATAGAAGTGAGAGTTAAAACATATACTCACTAACCATGAAGCTGTAAGCACAAAGACATTAAAACCAAGTGTTGCAAAATATTTTTGTTACAAAATCGTTGCTCGACTCGTAAGTTTTTAATATAATGTACATTTATAACACTACCGCCACACATTTTCATGATACTTTATTTGGTCTTTTTAACATAATTTGTACAGTTTCACGAAACTGTGGTTTTGGTTAAGCCTAACGTTTACCATTTTTAAGCGCCATTTCGCTTGTATCGTCTGGTAAGACCATCTTGCCCTGAACTTTAGCAGACTTTAACTCGCCGTTGGTCATGTTATCGATCGTGTAAGTTCGATTCACTTTTTGGAACCGAGTAAACTTCATTTGGACCGCTTAGTAATTATTTCACTCTACCCTTTCTAACCGAATTAGGCCTCTATGTGTAAACTACTTTGGGCCTACGTGGCGACAGACAAGCCTTAGGTCATTTGCGAACGAAAAGCAGAGGATTAGTGTAAAAAAATAGTTGGTAAAACTGTCACACGCGGGAAGGAAAAATTACAGGAAGTGCACCGGGAAAATCCAGTGCCATAGTCACATTTATTAGAAGGCCGCTGCCTACGATGTGGGCAACCCTGCAAACAGAGTCGTATTCCTGGTGAATATCCCTCTCACACGCCAATGGTTTTCCCTGATTCGTTGCATGTCCTTTTAACAGACCAATTAGAGAAAACCACAGCCGTGATATCTGGTAATTTCATCATTGTTTACTGACTGGTCATATAACGCCGTGGCTTTCCACTAGAGACGGTTATGCCATGACACGTATGATCTCACAGAAAAAAAAACTGTTTTTGTTGTGGTCACTTAAATTTTTTGTCAATTTGGACCTCACCGAATTATTTTGCAGTGGTTGTAGTCACTGCAAAACTTGACTGAAAAAAAAAGTATTTTCTTAAAGTATTTTTTTTCCAGTGCTGGTCACGGGAAACGTAGCACAATTAACACACTGTTAATATTTTTTTCTATCTATAAATTTCGATCTGATTACCATTTTTTAAACTGTACATCGCCTGTTAGTAAAACATATACAACGGAAAATCACTGTGTCTCTATGAGTGGATAGAAACCGGCAAAATTTTGAAATATTGTTTTAATGCAGGTAATATTTTGAATTTATGCCATATCCTTTCTCTGATGCATGCACTGAAAAAAAAAACTTATTAGTCACTACAAAATATTTTGTCATTATGGACCTTGTCAAACTTTTTTGTAGTGACTACTAAAATGTTTTGTTGTCCCCAATATAGTTCTGCAGTGCCTACCAAAAAATTTTGTAACCACTACAAAATTATTTCGCGAGGTCCATGTTCACAAAACATTTTGCAGTCACCACAAAACAGTTTTTTTTCTATGTGTTCCCTTTTCACAGACCAGTGCAGGATGGTGCAGTGTAGGGTAAACCTTTATGTGCCTATATATCATGATAAACTACGTTAGGGCTTCACAAAATTGTCAAGGATCTTTACACGTAGTTCGCTAGGTTACCAACACAGAGCAGGCACGTGTGGTTTTGACAATAAGTGACCGTATCACATTATTTTAGGATCACAATTGAAATGTTCGGTACATTTAAGTTTCAGAAGTTCGAATCTTTTAGTATCACGAAGTAGGGTAGGTTACCCTAGTATAGATTTAAAAAAAAAAACATGTATTTTTAACGTATTGTAACTACGTAGGCCTACAGGTAAACAGGCATCATAACTCATTCAGACACGAATTATTGTCCTCATATGTTGTGTAATAGCTTCTACACTTTTTAAATTAAACTGTAGTAAATTGTACGATTCCACAATAATTATATGTGCAGGTGGCAGTATCTGTGCGAAAATGCCCCAATTTTGGACAATGCTGAAATATTTTTTTGAATTTTGAATGAAAATTTCTAGACGAACATTTTAAAATGACGGTAGAGTATAAATAATTTTAATATCAATTTTGAACGTAACTCAAGTCATATGCCGAGTGTTAATGAAAATTAAGGTGGGCAACCATGTAAGAAGATGAATTATTATTTTAAAAAACCGTACTTAGATGTCAGGACAATCAGTTAGAAAAGTTTTACGGATGTCTAACTGGACTTCAAAATATAGTTTCCATATTTGTTTCTGACATTATATGATATGGAAATTTTCAGTAGTTATTGTAGAAACCTTCAAAATTTAGGACACTAGCTGAAACAATATGCAGTCATCCAAAACAACGTCAACTATTTCTACCAATTTATTTCCCATAATATTCCTCTTTGCATTTCTCTGCCTTTTTTTACTTAGCCAAAATATTCACCAATGTTGCAATTGAAAAAGTGAAACCTTGTTATGTATGCTGTACACAATTTATATCGAGGTTGCTTCTCGCTATCAGCATAGCGTGCCGAAGGCTCCGTGATACAAGTACCAGCTAATCATGAATCTGATGTACGGAACTTCCACAAATCGGGTTGATCAAAAAGGATGCTCAAAAGAACCCATGATAAGCTTCTTTAACCCGCAACACATTTCCGATTGTGGTCACAGATGTTTAACCACTAAACCCTTCACATATTATACCAAATATGCTGGTTTACGAACGGAATGCTCCAAAACAACAGGTTAGCCTTTGTAAATGTTATACAAGATCAGAAGCTGGAACAAGCACAAGAAGCTCTTGACATGATAAGGCTACTGTCTACTGTTGATCCTCTGATATGTTTCGGTTAGGGACCGGAAAAATTCGCGGGTTCATTGACCTCTAAGCTAGCCTCCAAGGATATAAGTGTATTCAAGCAGACATTATTTGTCCATTGGCTGTTCGCTGACACTCAGATACCACATGACTTTAGTTGCTTCTTTCATATTGGCCTGGCGGCCTCCAGAAGGTGTCATTTATGTCTAGTCCCATCTGGGGATGATACAGGAACATACGTTTTTTTTTTTTTTAATCTAACTTGTGCCCAAAACAAAACGTTAATTTTTCAGGTCCCTAGTTATGGTTGGCGGTTGCTGAAAATTAATCATAGACACTCTTTTTACCAGTATGGTGAAATTATACGCTTGTGTGTGCCAGTCAATCTACAAACTTCATGGGTCGCAACAGACAAAATCGTGAAATAACACTTTTGTGTTGTTGTTACGAGGGTGCATGATGGAAAAATTTTATTGCTTTGAAACTTATAATTGCACGAGATATTGTTTGTTTTGTAGACATAAGTTGTAAAAAGTTTCTACCGTAACGAACATTTTTTAACTTTCGTATTTTCCTTATAACAGCGTACATCAAAGCCCTAATTTGCATAAAACGATTTTACGCTTCAAAATAAAACCAACTGGTTTACCAAACAAAAAAATTCAAACTGAATAACGATGTGGTTGGCTACAAGGCCCCTTTTACAAAATCAAATAATTAAATTTATGTATTTTAAAAAAAATAATGAAAATTGATATTAAAATTTAAAAAATTCAAGAATCTGTCTAAAATACAAAAAAAAAAATTATATTTTTGGCTTTTATGCAGGAATCCTTGTAGCCTACAACGTCATTACTCCGTGTGAATTTTTTTTTCAGTTCGGTATGTCAATCGGTTTTCCTTTAAAGCATGAAACTATTTTATGCAAATTTGGATTTTGACATGCCATTATAAAAAAGTATGAAAGCAAAAAAGTTTTCATTGCAGTAGAAATTTGTTATGGTGTATGTGTACAAAACGAACCATTTTTCGTACAACTACAAACGTTTTAAAACAAAAATGTTACGTCAATACCCCCTTAAGATAACCTCTGTGTAACACGGCGTAGTAAATCCCTTACTGACATCTAAATTAATAATGCAGGAAATTTGACTCAGGAACCACCAGCGAGCGTTCGCATATTTTTCACGCTTCGGTGATTCCGATTCGGGCTTCGATAAACACCAGAACATAAATCCACGTGTACACACAAGACCCTGAGGCAGAGACTGTGAAACATGACAATCCTGAACGAGGAATGGCACGTATTACGCCACCTCGTCTCGAGACTTGCTCCAGTCCGGGAAAAGTATCTACTCTACATCAACTCGACATACCTTCCCACCCGCCAACCCTGTTCTGCTGCTGCGGAAACCCTATTCCTTCTCGTCAAGCTCCCGCGATACTTGACATTTTCCCGAGCTACTTTCAAAGTTTTCGACGTGTTTCCTTATTGCAAAACACTATACTCATGTATCGGTGTAGACCCTGTAGTTTCAAGTTATACTTTACAACCAGGGGTGACTACAAACAGTTGTACATTTCTTTAGACACGTGTGGTCGGACAGCAGTTGATGTGGCACACCCAAGATGATATCGAGCCAATAGCAAACCTCCATACTGGAGTGTCGGAGCTCCGTGCATTCGTTATATAGTTGTAACTAGTTTCTGACATCACCGGTAGTGAATGAATTAACGACAAGTTTTCTAGTAAGCACAGTTCCCGTGAAGTCCAGCTTGGCGATCAGTAAAACAACATAATTGGAATTTCTTGATTCTTTCGACGATAAGACTGACTTGTATGTATATTGAGCGAGTATGTAGCCTACATTTGAATACTACACTACCGGACATACCCGGCAGAGATTTAAGCCAATGGCTCACTTGAAAGGAAACAATTGAGCCAATCCTGTTTCTCCTAGTCATTCGTGGACAACGGCAAAAAATTCCAAGCCACAATTTTGTCGTGAAAAAAATGTTTGCGCTATTTTGCTTCAATGCGTTATATGCATATCGGAAACTCATCTTCGTATCTGCTGGCAGCATGTCTTTGATCAGACACGTCTCTCGTTTGACTGCACCAATCAGAATAAGGTTATTGTGACATCATACGTCTGTGATTTGCCAGTGGAAGCCCAAGAAAAGCGAGAGTTAAAACATCTAATCACTGACAATGAAGCAGAGCTGCAGATGTGCACAGACTGGAGACTTTCTCAAATTCTCATCGGAAAGAAGATAGAACCCAAAAGCTTATTCATACGCGATGATTTGCGAAGGTGTGGTGAATTGCTGTACACTTCCTGAAAGACTCTAGAACAAATATCATATCAGCAACAAAACCATAGCCTGTTTCACAGACAGCCCAGTTCAAAGTTTGATAGAACAGCAGCCAATGAAGAAAAGGAAATGACTCAGTAATATTCAGCACAGTGTATTCGAGCCCAAAGAACGTTGAACCCGCGAAATTTTCACGTTCCTACACGTAAGTATTGAAAATAAATTGTGTAAAACTCTTTAACTCTTTTCGCCACAAAATTTCGGCTCTAGTCATTGAGACAGAACATTTCTCAAATTTAATGACCTGCAACTTAGACTCCACTTAACTATGTATTCTTCAGACTGGGTTATTTGTTCATTGTTTGTTTTTCCCAGTGAGTTTGTTACCAGTCTCACACTAACCTAGTCGTATATTATTTCGTCTTACTTCCTTCCAGGTGTATAACTGGTAAGAGTTTTTTTAGGGTGTGTCTGATAACTTGTGATCAAATTACGGACGTAACAGGAATGCATGCAGGCTTGAAATCGAGCTTCTTCTATAGAGAAAGTCACGAAATATTCTCCTCTGACACTGTATAGAGAAAATTTCCATGGCTATGTTTCACTGAAGCTGTGGTTTATTACCTTACATGCACAGCTGTACCTGTATTTTGGGTTAGTATCCGAATGTCTGAGAGAAGGCGTTTATCATTTGACTGGATCAGACAAACTAAGACTACTTACTATGTCTCCTCACGTCTGTGAATTGTAGTTCAATCATGCAATCTCAATCACTGATGTAGACGTGACCTGTAGTGTTTCGACCTCCCCAATCTCTTCATACGTGATAATGAACATGTTACACTGTGCAAAGAGAGACTCATTGTACAACACCGTCATGTTTCCACTCCACAAACATTACTTCTGCTTTGATTAACTGTTCCCATGACTTTATCACAGAAAACTAAGTGCATATTACTTAAGATTGAGCTGCCGTAATCGGCAATTGGTACGAAAACACGACTTCCTCCATCGTGAGAAAAAATGTAAACAGTTTATCCTAAAGTCAACTGTTTCCATTTTTAACACAAGTTTATAACATCATCATCCCTTCGCTGTATATCACCTATAAGTTATGGAAACTAAAAAATGATTGCAGCTCACCACTAACATAAAAACAAATACGTTGTTCAACCCATAGAATACATATACGCTTCCAATTTTCTTGCGGGCATGCCAAAATAACATTAACCATAATAATGATTAATAATTCTCTCTTACGAAAAACGAAAATCGAACATTAAGGGCGCGATTCACCTCAGTTTTCAACGTCTTTATTTATTTTTATATTTGTACCAGATATTTTTTCTTGTTTTAGACATAAATTGTGATTAAATCTTCCTCTTAGGAAACTTTTGTATCTCTCATAGTTTTGGCGTAATGAGTCGTAAACGTCAAAATTTGCACTTTACGGTTTTAAGTACGCCACTAAAACCAACTGACATACCAAACCGAAAAAATTCACAGAGTATAACAATGTTGTAGGCTATGATTTGACATATATAAAAACAAAAAATAAAATACTTTTGTATTTAATAAAAAATGCAGAATTTTGAAATGACAATTAAAATATTATTAAAAAAGTAACATTTTCGCGAGGATCAGGTACTGCTATCAATGTTAAAACAAGACTAAAATGAGTGTACGTTAGACTACGCAGGTCATTGACCGTGCAAAATTTCCCTGTCCGTAAACCTTTTACCTCGCAGACTCTCGCTGAACCGAACACCGATCTGTCTTTGTCGCTTGACACATTCAATTTAGTTCGGACGAAGTATCGCTTGTTGCAAGCCAGAATCATTAACAATCCGTCTACGGAGCGAGGAAAGAACAGATATCTCAATCCACGTTCCTACCCTCGCTGACAGTCTCCGACATTTGTCTCTGCCGCATTTATGTAGGCGCAAGTAGCTCGTTAGCACTTGTCATTCATGCTGCGGCCAAGATAACTGGCACTCGGTCAGTTGATAGTATCACTAAAGATACCATGAAGGTATGTGGTGACTCGAACCATTTCGTTCCACCAAAAATACAGGGTGTCTTGCAACAAACGCGAAGTAAGCACATCACGTGAATCTTCGGCTAAACTGGAGACGAAAATGTAAGTGGCAAAAAAAGTACGACATTTTAACGTACCCAATGTGGCAACACTGCATGGAGTAAGCCCCTTCTTGCTCTCCACGCCCAGGTATTATGTATGTTACGTCGAGTAAACGCAGAATCATGTTTGGCCTGCTCGGGATTTGAACCTGCACCTATAATATACAGGTCAGAACAGCAACCGTGAGATATGTAAGGCATTGTCTAGCGCAAGAGGGGACTATAGGCGGTTCGGGATAAAGATATCATTAAAAATTGCCCTGCTCAAGTTCTATTTACAGCCAATTTGCATCTTTCCGCGCGTACCGGCTAATGACGGGACACGTCTAACCTCTCTGGACACGTCACTTGATGCTTACGCGTATAAGATTCATTGTGTTGTCAGTATGAATCGATACACTTTAGTAAAATAAATTATTTATTAATTATATGAAATACATTTATGCCGATTTCGGTTGGATATGTTTCTGTATTGTTGTATTTAAATAGGAAAACACAGGGGAACTATATTGCGTAATTTCACTGCCAACCATACAAGCAGTAAGGCAGTTGAATTACACGCAGTAACGCCTAGTGATATTTTTCAAAGGTTAAATTTTTAGTGCTCACTTTATTCCTAATGACCTATATCTACAGTGCTATGCTGCTACTATGTAAAATGTTATCGCCCAATATTTTGCCACTAACATTTTCGTGTCCAACTTAGTCCAGGACTTACGTGGTGTGGTTATTATGCGTTTGTTTCTGAACATCCTGTATATTTAATACTACCAGGACAACTATTTTTTTTTTAGTCGACGACTTGCTATCTGAGTTAAATACCCAGAAGTTGCAGTCGATTTTTCTGCTGGACAAGTGACCCGATTATCGTAATTAAAATTGATGACTGGTGATATATTTAAGTACTACAAGCTTGGCAACTGATGTATTTAAGCTCGCTGTCTTTGTCGCAGTCGTGTGAGAACATGTATAAGGACTTACTTGGTGCTAAATCGCCTTTCTCGATACCGCTATCGAACAAAAACCATTCTCTATATTAAGAAGAATATATTCCTACAGCAATAAAATTCAGAAAAAAAATATTTATAAGTAGGTGCTTACTAAGGGTTTTCTGGAATTAACATAAACGTACTTACTTGCCATAATTTCAAATGGTATTAATACCACGGGTTTCTATTTTGTTGTTTTTGTGAATTTTTTTTAAATCCTGAAATGGAGCAGATATCGAACAACTGTTACATATGAATGTTAGGAATTGTTTGTACCAAGCGACCTATTGTTTTCAAAACATAGTATAAGATTACTAAGTAAATATATAAAATACCAATTCTTTTAAAATGTGTAACTATTATTTCAATTGTTGCCAAAATATTAAGAAAACATTTCTGATTGCTAGCAATAAACAAAAACTATCGAGTTCAAAATGTGAACATTAAGAGTCCGTATCACTTAATATTCCTTCCTTGTTTAAAAATTTGGCAGGGTTTAATTGGAAATAATTCTATAGGGACATAGGTAATTACTTGCCTTTCATTACTTACATTATGTTCGAAAACTTAAAGCGTAATTACGAAATAATTAAGCTAACTTAAATTTTAAGTTAAAAAAATCTCTCGCACCAATAATAAATACTAAATAACTCCCGGTAACTCTTTTGTCCACTAATACGCACCTAACAGCAAAACGTAATATTTCAATAAAGAAACATTGACGGTTATTCGTCTCATTCTTAATTCATTAAACTAAAATGAATATTATTAACAAAAGTGGTGACGCAGCTTTTAATAAGCAAAATTTACTGTAATCTATATGCCATTGCTAGAGATGATGTTTTATCGCGGGAAAACTTGACTGTTTGCTAGATTTCAACACACGTTCAGCTTACCAGAATATTACTGGCATCCGCTTGTACGTGGAGCTGTTAACCTATTTGACTGAGCCAATAAGAATCCTGATATTGTACAACTTGATGCCTGTTGTTGGTCGGCAGACAGCTACGTTGCAGCAAGAAACTACAGTGTTTTCAAGGGCATGTTGGCATTAAATATTTTCGCGATATACCATCATCTCTAGCCATTGCAGATGACAGCCTTTAGAGGCTATTACAGTGTTTCAGGCGCATGTATGCAACCCGCATTAACCCCATATAAATCAAGGCTAATATTACTATCGCTGTAGCAATAAGAGTATTACACATATCAACATTATCTTCTGGTTTTATCACATACATAGTCGTTCATATTTTCACTTCGTAATGCAAAATCAAGCATAACAAACGGTTACATTATCAACGTGATACAAAAAAACGTTATGTAAACTTTGTAGTCAACCATTGTTTACACTTGACTTCGGCGACCGCAGCGAAAATAAGAACGAATGTGTCTGTGATTAAGGCGGCCGCCTACCCCACGCTTCAAATGCGTTGCAGTTTGTTCGTAAACAGGTTTTTTTTTCTACGAAAATATTCCACGTGTGTCCATTGTGCCAACGAACGAAAAGAAAACAAACTTCAGACAAGGCCTCATTGTTAAGACGCCACGCTCATTGAAAACGCTGTTTCTCAGCCCTCCAACATGGCTGAAAACGGCCTTTTCAGACTGCCGTACTTCAAAATGTACTAACCGGATGTATGTGAAACTCAGGTTGCGACCTGCACTGAACTTAGCTGCAGACTTTCCACCAATAACATTATATGATCAGTGCTTAGTGTCCCATAGTAAGAACAGTTCAGCGGGAAGCTTGCACGCTAGTTCAGCGCTTGGCTCGTTGAGGCGACGCGGCATTTGATGCGCGCTTCAAGGTCGACCTTACTGCTCCGTCGCTTTTGAGTCTCTCACGCGGGGGTAGGCGGCACCCTTAAACACGGCTGTCTTGGCTTCGTTCATTATCCACGCTAACTATAATGATGAGGCACCGCCGTGGATTGTTATAGTACATGTGCAAACTCACTCACACTGCAGCAAGTGCGGAATATTCCACTGTACAGTCTGGACGGAGTCCTGCAATTAAAGTAACGCCCCTCGCCTGTAGTCCCTGCTTTATTGCCAGGTCTGTACCGAGAGAAGCGGTGAAGTCATAGCTATGAGGGAAAGACTAATTTCGCGATTTAAAAATTACCTGCGTGTTATACGTAAATAAGGCCAGGAAAATCTCGCGAATTCATTGACCTGCACATTAGACTTATCTATCCTATGTATACTTAAGCCCCGACCATTTGTCCACTAGCTGCTACTCAGTGGCACAGCAGACAATGAACGTAGACAGGGCTTGAGTATCGCTGTTAAAAATTTCCGTGAATTTACGGGCAATTGTACGGAAATGTCTGTTTAGTTAACAGAAACATTATTTTGTAACACAGTTATACATAAATATGTTGCATTAATTAAACGTATGTAAAACTGCGAGAAGAAACTAAGATAATAACCGAACTCATTATTGTTTCTGCATCCTAAAGAAGTCACATAAATATGCGAGTTTCCTTAAGTGGAGTTAGTTGCCTTCCGTAAATTTACGGACACTTCTGGAGAATTTCTTACCAGCAATTCTCCGTAAAACAATGAAAATTAACAGTGCCACCTTATGTTTGTAAGAGTTTTTTTAGCAAACTATTGTTTAGTTCTCCTTAGGCACATACTAAATATGCCACTGGCATTCGGTACCACTTGAAATACTTTCATGTACACCTTTATACATTTTAACGGAAATGTACCGTTAGTAAACGGAAATAGTATCCGTAAAAGTAAAAAAATACGGAAATGTCTATAGTAAATATACACTACGGAATCATACGCAATATGACCATGAGTCTGTGGACACTTGCACGGAAGAAATCGTAAATTTATTGGTTAGAGAGCTGTAAATATTACGGATATATTTTAATAACAACACCAGCAAATCTGCAAATCTGTAGAAATACAATTGTAGCATTATATATATATATATATATATATGTGTGTGTGTGTGTGTGTGTGTGTGTGTGTGTGTGTGTGTGTGTGTAAGTGCGGCTCTGTTCCGTGTGTTGAAACTCTTTTACGAAAACTTCTGCTGGATTAGAAACTAAGTTTCCGTGAATTCACGGAGGTATCCGGAGAAATTTTTACCGGAAATTCCGTAATTCGACGGAGACAACACTCTAAAACATAGTTTGTCAATTTACTACACGTGCGTATAGGCGCGCTAAGAAAGTAGGTATGGTAGAATAGTTTCCCAGACATCCATGGTAGCACTCATAAACCTTTTATAAAATAGTCAAATGCATACTGAAGTAACCAGACTTGTGTTGTAACAACAGTAATAGTTTGCATATTCACAAGACGGAAGTATGGTAACTGTCCCATGCTGCGTCTGGGATAATAACTTCCTAAACATTTAAGGAAGTTTTTTTACAGTGAATTTTTACAGTGTAGTACAGTGGATTATAGCCTGCAGGTAATTGAATTCGCGGAATTTTCCTGTCCCTATACTCTGTCCACTCTAAGGTTGCAGCAGAAATAAGACTTGCTAGCGAAATTAATCAAAGCTATTGAATTACATCTTGATTCCGTACATAGTGGTTGTGCCGTAACACAGTCACCTTCTATTTTTTAGTATTTCAAAATGAAATTTACGCTGTGCAAAAATGTTGTATTGACATTCACTTCGACGAATTAGCTGCAACCTTAGAATGGATAGAGTATAGTTGTAATATACTGCCCTATGCATAAATACTCAAGTCCTATCTGTTCATTTATTGTCTGCTGTTCCAGTGCGTAGTAGGGGCCGCGGTGGCAGAATGGTCAGACACCTCCGTCGTGTCTCTATGGCGGCATGAGAAGTTGCTTGCAGACAGTTGTCTTTGCCAGGTATGCTGTGCCGTTTGTTGGACGACGTGACAATTGTTGAGTGTACCATCTTCCGTAAACGCATATTGTGTGTTTTCTTTTACGCCCAGTTCGCACAAAAAAACAGTTAAGCCTTGTTTACACCAACGATAACATTTCTAATAACAATGCTGTAAAAATGCTTCAAAATTGTTGACATCATGTTATCAACAATGTTGCCAACATTCTGTTATTAACTCTGCTAATATTTATTTAAAAAATGTTAATAACATGTGTTACTAACATTTTGTTGAAAACATTTGCTATACTCTATCCATTCTAAGGTTGCAGCTAATTCATTCAAGTGAATGTCAATAACATTTTTGCACAGTATAAATTTCATTTGAAATATTGAAAAAAATACATGGTAACTGTGTTACGGCATAATCACAATGTAAAGAATCAAGATATAATTAAATTGCTTCGATTTATTTCGTTAGAAATTTTTATTTCTGCTGCAACCTTGAGTGGACAGAGTATAGCAGCAAAATTTATGAATTTTAGAAACATGGTAATAACTTTGAGTTATGAGCGTGCCCTACTAACAAGGACGACCGGTAAGGAAAATCTTCATTAAGAACGTGATGCCAAGGTCGTCCAACAAAATGGACTTACTACAGCAGTGATTGCATGTGAACCGACAGTATTACAATACCACTATTTTCACAATTAACTTGTTACGCTCGCTTTATTAATTCGTTACTTATTTTATTTATCCAGCTGAAAATGGTTGTGTAACAGGGCACAATGAACACTATTTTAATTTTTTTTTAATTTTTATGTTTGTGTGAGATAAGTTTTTCTAATTTAGACGCAAATTACGACTAAATTTAACTCTAGCGGAAATTTGTTTATTTACAGTAGTTTTTGTATAATTGCTTATCAGAGTCAAAATTTGCATTTAGCTGTTTTAAGAATGACACGTAAACCAACTGACTTGCCAAGCTGAAATAATTTATAATAAATAACGATATTATAGGTTACAATGTCTCCTATATAAAAAAAAATTGTAGTTAATCTAATGTTGAAATTAAAAATTTAAAAGTTCATGACTGGTTTTAATGAATTTTATTTTTATTTATTTTGTGGTTTTACACAGGAGACACGGCAACATCGTTGTTCAGTGTGAATTATTTCAGTTTGGTAAGTAAGTTGGTTTAAGTGTCATTATTAAAACCGCTAAATGCAAATTTTGATTCTGACAAGCCATTATGCAAAAAATAGGTAAAAAAATTTACAAGAGCAAAATTTCATCACAATCCATGTCTTTATTTGTCTGTTTGTGTGTATTCTGTGGGTTTCTGTGACTCACTACTTGCTGCAATGGCGATGTCCAAAATACTTCCGTAGTTTGTAACTTGCTCCTAATCTCAAGAATCGTTCAAAAATTACATAGAAACTTCTGTCTCCTGTGTCCGTAAGCGTACTGCCGACAAGAATATGACATCCCATGTTAAATTTAATTCGGTGTGGCTCTGTACCTGTCGAAGCTACTCTTCCCGCGCCAGCTCTGAGTCCCTGGCGGATATGCGCCTTTCGTCCGGAAAGATTAACAAGTACATAATATGTCGACGCACAGACTAGCCGTTAAGTTAGGATCTGTTTGTTGCTGCGTTACTGTGCCGTACGTGATGTTTAGGACGAAAAACACATACACGCCAAGGACTCGGTGCGCTAACTACTTTTGGTCATCTCAGTGAGGCCAATATAGTCTACTACAGCATCTTTTAGACTGTGTTTTACAATACCCTGAAATCTGTGAGCAAATGCTTATTTTCATGCAAAAAAAAAATATTTTTAATGACACACACCACCTGCTCTAGAATATTTCTTTTCATAATTTTATTCCCTTAGCAATATTTCCTATTATCTGTACATAAAGTGTGTGTGTGTGTGTATATATATATATATATATATATATATATATATATATATATATATATATATATATATGACGATATCATTAAAGGTGACTAATCTCCAGAGAATATAACTAAACATGTAAATATCTGTCTTTGCTCTCCCCAGGGAACTTATTTCTCCCCTTCCCTCCTCCCTATGTTTCTATCTTCCGAGATTGCAAACGAGAAGTTTAAAGCAACGTTCTCCTATTTATACTATTTACACGAATCTAAATTTTTTTTAATCCTAAAATGGAGTGGACATCGTAAAACTATCGCATAGGTATGTTGGAAATTGGTTTTGCTACGTAGCATATTATTTTAAACAGAAAAAACTTCATAGTTTCTGCTGATTTTCGAGATAAAAATTTATTAAATACAATAACTAGCCAAAATTATATAAATTTAATTTTTTTAAAAATTAGTCACCTAGAAAACCAATTTCCAATAATATGTATGCAACGGTTTAACGATATTTTTTCCCCTTTTAGGATTAAAAGAATTATATTTGCAAAATCGGTATCAATAGCAGCTCGTACCGATAAAGGGGAAATATGTTCAAATGAATTCCTTCTCAAAATGTCTTCTTTGAAAGTGAATTATTATTTCATATCGTGAGATATATTGCGAAAGGAAGGTTTTCTCCCACAATATTTTGTGTAACATAAATTTTAAAATTACATTTCTGATACAAAAAATTTAATACAGAATAAGAGTGGAAAAGTCGGTTATATAGCAATATTCGTCCAGAGATAAAACGTTGAAAATATTTTGTCTGATAAAGTTAACTTCCAAATTTATGTACTGAATAGTACATACATTTCTGATATTGATTATCCATGTAAATTCTTTGGCTGTAATCTGAGAGTCCTTTAGGAGTTAGATGAGTTAGATACATTCGGGTCACGGCGAAAGAACTATAGTGGATATCTACATATTCGCTGTAACACAGACATCGGCAAATGAAATGAGATCCAAGTGCGGAACGCGAGGCAGCTTGCAAGGCAAACACCTCCACTCAGGTCTCCAGAGCCAGACCTTGGTCCTACTTCCTGTTCCGGCCGGGGTAGCTGTTTTCTGTGGAAGTTGCCCACACGTTCAATAGTAGGTGAAGGGGGGGGGGGCAGATCACGCAAAAATGTTATTATTTTAATAATTTTTATATTTGTACGAGCTGTTATTTGTTTTGTAGGCGTATTTTGTGGCTAATTTTCACAATTATAACAATTTTTTTTGTTTTTATAGTTTTTTGTATAATGGTAAGCGAAAGCCAAATTTTGCATAAAACTGTTTTATACAAGACACGTAATTCAATTAACTTACAGGAACAAAATAATTCACACCGAAGGAAATTGTCACGGACTACAACTAGATATGTATAAAAACATTGCATTAAAGAAATAGCCTACAGAAAGTTTACAATTTTTTATTTAAAATTCAGCAATTTTCTAAAATAACAAAAAATATGCAATGCAGTTTTTTATTCGCGTCTATATGTAGCCCACAAAACTGTTCTTCAGCCGAAATTATTTCATTTCTGTATGTCAGTTGGTTTTCGTTTCTTGTATAAAACCGTTTTTTTTTTTGCAAAGTTCGGCTTTGACATACCATTATAAAAAAAACCATTTAAAAGCTAATAAAATTTTTATTCCTGTAAAAAATAGTTACAATGTATGCCTATAAAACAATGTCTCGTACGAATATGAAACATATTGAAACAATTAAAATTTTGTAGGGAGTCCGCCCCCCCCCCCCCTTCACCGCTCCTAATAGAATTACATCTCCACACAAGAGCTTCAGGTTTCCTGGCAGGACGCTTTGTTTCGTGCGACACAATGCCGACAAGTCGTGACAAGCACCTCGAGTGTAATAATGACCGAGTCCCTAATGATAGCGACAGTTTACAAGTGATAAGTGTTAAGGGCGCCGTCTACTAAAATCGTGAAGAGGCGCGCAGACCTTTAACAATCCTGATTTCATTCGAAAACCATTCAACATGTTGCCACGCGGTTAGGCTACGAAAAGCATTTAAAGATCTTAGTACAGGTCTATAATATTACAATTAACTGTTATCGTTCCTAACAAGTATTTTTTTTAGTGTGAAAGTGACCGAATCGGGACTTTTGACGCTGATTTTTATGTAAGAGTAATCATTTTCACGATATTCTGAATATTATAGACCTGTAGAGCGACTCTTTTCCTTTCGTCGCGTAAGATAAAATTATATGGTCACCGCTTAAAGTCTTGATGTCCACGAGGGATTACTAAAGCATTGTTCGGTTTAGAACACGACCGTAAGGTGCTGCCGCCATCCTTCCTCTTCCACTTTGAACCTTCCTCCCTCGCAAGGCTCGTGTTTGGAAGGAAGGTTCAAAATAGAAGTGATAGTACGCCGTGCGCGGTGCCAGTATCGTTGCTGATGCGGCCGCTACACTGCTAACCTATCTGCGGGAGATAAGCGCGCATGGATCTCGTACGTATTGGATTTCCAGCGTCGTCGCCCACCTTCTTACACATTGTCGCGCTAACACTAACACCAACAGAATACTTTTTATGTACCGATTGAAACATTTGAAAGCAAATAAATGGAATGAAATAAACGACTAATTCCAGAGCATACCAAACGTTTCGTAGTAAAATTTGTAAAGTTGCGAGGTTGTAGACATCATAGCATTCCTTGAATATTCAAGTCTGCTGACTCATGTGGATATAATGTTATTTGTCGCGTTCATTTCAGTTTGTCCTGCTTGTGAAATTGTTGTGTGAATATGTTAAACATGTATAATATTGCATTTATCGTATTATGTGGGACAGTACTGCAAAATACGTGGAATAAATATTTTATTGAGGGTTATAACTGTTTTTATTGTCATTAGAAACTTCTATAAACGAATTGACTTGGGTATTTGTAAGTTGATTTAATGTAATTTATTTAATATTACAGTTTACAAACGAGAAGAAATATTTTATTCCGTATTGGGGAGACAGTAAATGTTTCGTGTTCAAGTTGATAAAACACAGTAGCCTACTGCTATCAGGTAAAAAATGTTATGTCATCTTGTTGCCGACTAATAGGTCTACAACTCGTTTTCTAAAGAAACTGATAAAGCTTCCAGTGACGATCCCACTTATTTGGCTTGCAGAAAGCTATATATCAGACAGTTCAAATTCTTTGGTAAAATTATTAAGTATGTAGTGTATTTATTTCGTAGTCAATATCCAGTTACATTTATTTGTTTACTAAACATGTTTGTTAAATTTCAAATAATATTTTCAAAGTTATTGGCGAAATTCCATGTTTGCAAGTTTAAGGCGCTCATTACCTGTAAGGTAAAATGCAGAGTTAAAATTCGACATGCGCGCACCGCAGATTTAAAGACGTGTATTTATAATTATCAGATATTTTGATAAATCAAACAGTAGTAGATGACTCTAAAGGACCTAAGGCAAAGGTTAGATTGTAGATGGACAGCAAAGAAGTGTGGGAGAGAACAAATAAAACGTCGGCATTCATGTGTAAGCTCTATTTCCCATATTTTTGGCTGTTGACTAACACGGCCATTTAAATCATGACGTGTTTTAAGTAATACTGTACATATAAATATTGCAAAATATTTTGTTTTAAATCC
>PNEQ01013471.1:7959-52282 GCA_003012365.1 Medauroidea extradentata
ACTACTACACGGTCGACATTTTCGAACCAGTGAATATACATCCGCCCTCGGCCGTTGTCGGAGCTGAAATGAATACCCCTATCCCTTCATACAGCGGCAGTGGACTCGCCCGACACTTCTTGCAGTTCTACGGGCCTGGTTGGTCGCTTCCTCTAATGGTGAAGGAGAGGGAGTAGGAGCATCTGCGCAGAGCGAAATTGTAGCGACTCGTTTTGTTTGTTGTCCCACTATAGGCGAGCGTCGTACCGCCATCTTCTAGCACAGAAACCGGAAAGTCCGCGCCAGGGACGGAACCTATGTCCGTCCGAATGTGGGTACAGTATTTTACCAATGCGTCAACTCACACGGTAATAAAATATGGTATTGTGCACAAAGTGCTATCTGCTATATTTTTAATTTCGACTGAGGATAAAGGCGGTACCAGATTCCTTCCAAGTTTGTACAATGTCTGCCATTACGGTAGTCCTAGCGATCGGAGAAACCCTCGGTTTTACTGACCTGTAAGGCTAGCGTCGAAGAAGATCTAATTACTAGGGCTAGGAAAAATTTGCGAGTTCAACGACCTGCATGCTAGAATACAATGTCCTATGCATACTCAAGCCCCGTCTATTAGTTCATTGCCTGTTGTCTGAATGAGTAGTAGGCAATGGACAAATTGTAGGGCTTCGGTATACATAGGATAATGGGTTCTAGCATGTTGGTCGTTGAACTCGCGAAATATTCTTAGCTCTACTAATTACTCATAAACATCTTCTCATCGGCTAGTCCCCGACACAGTAATTGGACATGCATTTAGTTGATTCTTTATTACTGACCCAACGTCCTCCAGGAGACGCCAAACAGGCAACGTCCAATTGAGAAAGCGACACAACCGTACAGTTGTTTGAAATCTGACTTGTACCCAAAAGAACACGCACATTTTTCAGCACCTAAGGCATTAGTTTCCTACACTGGCGGAATTCACATAATTTTCGGTCATACGTAGAGATGACGGTATATCGCGAAAAATGTTTGTGCCAACATATCCTTGAAATCACTGAGGCTTCTTACGACATGCATGCTTGGGTGATATACGTCTGACACGACGTAGCTGTCTGCAGACCAATAATATATAGGCATCAAATATTACAATAGCGTGAGTTTCATTGGATTATTCGAATAGGGTAACAGCTCCACGTACAATCGAAAGCCAGTAATCTTGTAATAAGCGGAACGTGTGTTGAAACCCAGCAAACAGTCAAGATTTCCCGCGATAAACCATCATCTCTAGTCATAGAATCTACTCTATTTATTGTGTTGTGTTCCATACCAGCTTCCGTAACTGACCAGTCACATTGCAGTGTTATAATGTTACATTATAATAATGACAAAATATGTCACTAAGCTTACGTATAATAATATTCATGAGTGTAAAATCATTGAAACGTTTTTAAAACAAGACAGAACAAATTTTGGTTATCACTGCATATTGCAAATACAGTACTTATGGAAAAGTACATAAGAGACATAGACCTTAAACTACTCTAACATAGCAAAACTATAGAGTGAAAACACATTTTTACCTACAAATACATTATTTAAAAATTCTATACATGTCACGGGGTAAGTTCAAACTTTTAGAAACGAAACTGTTGCAAAATTGACACTGAAAATATCACATTTCTTCTGTAAAGTTGTTTTAACTAAACAAAACCGGGTAACATATTATTTTTAATAACTGCAAGGTGTGACACTTGTCAAAATGTGCATTTCTGAATAGTTGAACTAAATGTGTCGCACTTCTAACTCGGTAGCTGATAGTTGATTGATTTTTTTTTTCATGCTGGTGTAAGGAGCAGAGCATCTGCCTCATAAGGCATTATATCAACATCCTTTGGAATTTGAATTTTTATCTAAAACTTTTGACTGCGAACTGTAATTGTTATGTTAAGAAGTAACGACTACTCTATGAACTTGTTACTGAAAAAAACAAAAAAAATATTTTAACTTCCGTACTGCTAGGTTGTAAATAAAATACTAATTACACTATACGAATAATTTGATACTTCCATTTCAACAAATATGATGTAACGTTGAAATGTGCGTAGTTTATGTTAAAAAAATGTAACTAATTTGTAATTCCTTAAGTGATACCGAAATTTATTTTTATTGTACATTTTCCTCACCTACAAAACGTACTACATTCTAGTACACCAGATTCTCCTCAGAACACAGTCGAGAAAAGTTTTGGTCCGTGGAGTGGGTTTTTCCCGACACACTGCACGTTCGGCGACTTTGTTTGGCTAAAATAGCACTTAATATTTTGAAAT
The DNA here is from genome assembly GCA_003012365.1 of Medauroidea extradentata. Lineage (NCBI taxonomy): Eukaryota > Metazoa > Arthropoda > Insecta > Phasmatodea > Phasmatidae > Medauroidea > Medauroidea extradentata. The sequence continues at coordinate 10,269 of PNEQ01013471.1, forward strand.
ATCAGAGACCAGTACATTACTAATGCTACATTCATAGTTCGTAAGGGCTTATTTCGTTATATTTTAAAAATTAAAAAATCTTACTAAATAAATTTAAAAATTCACGTGTTTGCACCTCTCTTACAGTTTAATTACTTTCTGAAATATTTGGTTTAATCATTATTTAAACAATTTTATATACAAGTATTTACTTGTTGTGATCACTGCACATTTATTGATTTGAAGTCAAATTTGCCAAGCAAAATTAAACGTTCAAGTAAGGTCATTGGTTACAAAACAGACAGTAACTAAGAAAATACACTTGATTTAATCATTGACCTTCCCGAATTTCAGTATTTTTTTCCGTTTGTGTTATAAAGAAAAAATTGACCTTACTAACCGTTCTGAAAAAAAAAATTACTTATTCTGAAATGAGTTTTTCAACACAAAACTATGGCGTACAGATCTTCTAAAAACCTAAACATTTTCTAAGTAAAAAATGGAAGAAATTGAATAACTTAGCTTCATTAAAAAATCATTTATTTATTGTTCCTAGTTAATACCTCATATAAACGTTTATATTTTATCAGCATCACAAAATATTCACTTAAGAAATTTGCAAACGAAAAAGACAAAAAAATTACAGGAAGGAAAGCAAACCTGATTTTCTTAGTGTGTGAAATTTTACGGTTAAAATGCAATAGGTTAGTGCAAAAGATGTTTGATCTGAACTGCATAAAACAGGCGATACCTAAATTAAAACGTATACTTTTTATTGTTAGTTGTTAGAGTAACCTTATTTATTATTTTCCTCCACTGTGTTGGACAGAACCTATGGTCGAAATTCCTTAGCGTAGCATAACAACTACTTACTAGACGACAAAAATACCAATTTTTTTAAACAATAAATTCTTGTTTAAATATTGCCATTTTTTAAAATCAATTATTCATACTCATACGACTTCACTACCTTCCCTGATCCAAAAGTAAATTAAAAAACATAATGTGAGGAATAGTAAGAAGTATATAGTATAATATTTGTACTTTTATATCTACCAGTTTTCTATGAACCTGCAACTTGCAATAATTCTTTGTATTGAAATGGAAATTGCGAACCTTTTTAGAAATTAATTTTGTTTATACGTGTGTTCCTCTTTCCCGGAGCGGAATATAAATGAAATTCCGCGTAAATAAAAGAGCAGGCGACAGCAGGAAGGAAATAGGAAATAAAAGCGTAATGTAGTCTTCAGTCGGAGGCACGCTGAAAGTTGGAGTCTGCTCTCACGGCGATTGATGGCTTGATACGAACAACGGCTATGCATATGGGATGAGGACTCGGCAGTTGGGAGACATAAATTATACGTGCAGTCCTTCAGGTGGAAATTCTTTCATGCGGCACATAGAAAGAAGCTGTATGCTCGGAACGTAAGAAAACTGCAGTTGCTTAAGAAAATACGTCTGCCGGGGAGCTTATTCTAAGTTTGTCGTTATAGGCACATTTGGATATCGAGTTGCTTCAATCGTCCTGTTAACGACAGGAAGTATCGTCTGAGGAAAACTCTTATTCTGAGTGCAGTACCGTTACGGCACGACAAATGGTCTAAAAAAATCGTCTCTATTCAATAGTCTCACACAAATTACTTGGGCAAGTTCTGAATTTTGGACCACATTCCCAGTACCGCAACATAACATTAAAATCACTGCTGTTATTCAAAGTTTGTTTTAGGCTGAAGTGTACATTTTTCGAAGAAAATATGTGCTGTATTAAAAAAAGAGATGCGTAGTACAAACACTTATTCTTAATTTGCTGTTTGCATGCTACAGTGTCGGCTACTTCATTGTTGAGATTGTGGGAACACTGCATCGATATGGCTGTTCGATGGTAATGGAGGGCGATGGAGTTGCTGTCCGTACACTTGAATTCATGTTTGTAAGATTTAGTGGGTTTGGGAAAGGCAGCTTACTAAATACAATTATCGTTATTTGTGGTGACGATATTACAATCACAGAGAAAAGAAATATCTTAAATAAAAGTATTATTATTTGGTTTATGTTGTTGCTTGCGTGTAATGTGCAGTATGGCTGAGATGTATGTTCGTCCAAATGGTCTCAAAAAATCGTCTCTATACAGTAGTCTCACATAAATTACTCGGGGTTACACAAATAGTGAAATTAAAGGGAGAAAATTGTTGGTGCAGTAATGAGGCGGAAGCCTTGACACTACAACAACATTAAAAACTAACAAAAAAAAAAAAGAGCATAGATTTGAGCGCGTAAATTGAAAATTTTTGTAGGTCAAATCTTGGACAATGCACTAATTTTTTTTTAATGTCTAATTTTCGTTTTACCCATGCACAACATTCCTACACTTTTGAGAAAAATCATTTATTTATGTTATTAAAGTATCTATAACTGCGGTGATAGTGGGTATTTTTAGTTTCACAGCTGCCTGTGCACTGCAATTTTGTGTGTGTGTGTTTTTTTAGTGTAAAAATTGTGTTTCGTAGCTTTTTGAATAACTAATACAATAAAGTACAGTAAAGTTATATTGTACCATGTGAGTACATAGGTTTTTAAAAATGATTTTATTTTGCATGTGTTATGGTTTTATTTACTATGTAATTTTTGTAGTGATTTAATTTTCTTCTGGGATAGAAATGTTTTTCTAATCCAAAATATTAATGTAGTATTTTAACCTCAAAATCTTAATAATTTATTTAAATTTAATTTTTATTTGTTTTAACTAAAGCTGAAAATGTCAACTCTAAAAATAATCAAAAAATAATATTGGATGAAAACAACTGCGACTCGTCCTAAATAACGTCTACATAAGCATGATTCTATGTACCAGGTTATCCGAGGCCATCGACGCGATTGTCTTTCATCTCGCTCTTGACGCCATGATGTGAAGTTTGGCTCGGTTGTGCCTTGTTAATTTTTCATTCTCGTGAAACTTATTTTAGATATTCACCGCCTTGTGGAAAGTCCGATTCATGTAGCGTAATTGCCCGTCCCTACTTTCGTAATTTTTTTTTATCTTATATAATTTTGTTCAGAGGTCCCAGAGTTGGTGCATTGGCCACGCGTCCTTGATGTCACGTTCTTGTGATGTGACGTGACTTCTGATTCTTCCCTAATGGACCTGGAGATGGACGCAATGTCTTAACCCCTCTTCTACCCAGAAAGTCACAAACCTTATTTTTTTATGTGTGACCTCTCAACATAATATTTTCAAGTCCCAACAGAAGACCACATTCCTTTTGAACTCACCGCCGATGCCTCAGATGGCCCTTGAATCTATTAAATATATTCGATATAAATTTTAAAGAATATAATAAACCCTTTTCCTTAATTTAAAAGTATTGGAGGATGGGCCCAACATCACCTAATGTGTTACCTAAGATGTGAACCAGTTTTTTTCATTCCTTATCAATAGTTACCAAATATGTTAGACACTTTGTTTTGTTGTAAAGCGTCATGATTTGTGCTACTTAAATTTGTTAAATATTTTAATTGCAATTCTCTTTCAAATTAATAGCTACAATAATTTTTAACGTACCTACTAATATAAAAAATACTCCATTTTAATATTATACTTAATAATAATTTGGAAAATAGTTGATATTTTTATGATTATTAAAATAAAAAGTTTAATTACACGGCTTATTCCGAATTTTTATTACTGCTATTTGAACTAAATTGTTATTTTAATTTTTTTTCCTACTATATAATTGTGATACCATAACAGCCTAAAAATCGACATAAATTACCTCTCAATTTTGACTGTATTCAGTATCCTAACTACAATTACTTCTATCCCATAATAATTGTAACAACATTGGTTTGCACAAACAAGTAACAAAACAAACTGCTCATGTAGGCCTAATCAATATTTTACAAGTATAACTGTAGTTATAGATACATATATTAACTATTACTTTTAAGAGACAAGGATATAATACGCAGTAATATAACGAAATATAAACTTAAATAACTTTTTCACTAGCGAAAATTCGAACTCGAAAAATAATCTACTTTTCTCCATTACAACTGCACACGTTACCGCATAGCTGTACTTGTGCGGATCTATCTAACTTGTTGCTGGCTACATATTTACTACCAAAATATCAAATATTTTTTTGATTGTAGAAGTAACCGTTAGATATATCATACGTTTTTACGCTACAACGAACGTTTTCGAACGTATTTCATATTAATCACGTACAAAATTAACACGGAGACATCTACGTACGTATTCAATGCGAACTGCTTGCCGACTGTTTTACGTTTATTTGTATGCACGTACCATTTGGGTATGAAATAATTTTCTGTCATGAAAATATTTAAAACGCATGCATGAACACCAACGATCAAAATGTGTTCACGTATCGCCCTCATTTTACGCGGTTTCGACAGTATTTACTTGCCTCGGCAGCTCTATAGCTGTCGTAACGAAACGAGAACTGGTAACGACAGAGGACATAGAATGTGACGCCACCCACAAACTCAGAATACGGAACTGTTGAGACCAAACGAGAATCGATAGCAAGCGACATATTTTATCGTTACGACAAACTTGGAATAAGCTCCCAGAAGCGCGTTTAGATTTGTCGATACCTTGATAGTTTTCCCAGAAGGACGTGTTCTCATCTAGTAATGATGTCAGCACCTTCATTTGTCTTATGAAAATATATTTTAGTGTCTAGTTTAACAATGGTTACATGCCAAAGATACCGGCGTGCTAATTTCTATGATTCATAGAAAATATTTATTGTAATAAAACCGTTGTTACGAACGGTCTGATTAAAGCAAGCGAGAGTGATTACTTTTATATTAAAAAAACTACGTTGCTTCGTAAGATATTAAAACTATTTGCTTAATATTTTCACCGATGGTGTGGTCGTTGGAAAAGGCCTACATCATTTAAGCTATTAGCAACATAAAAGTGTCAGCAACAGTTGACTATAAAAAAAATTGCCCTGAAAAACAAATCATAATTATAACAAAATATTTTACTACACCGAGATAAAATATTAAATTAAATTTCGTCAGTTGCTGAAACCATCAACTGTTGAGGACAATACTGTTTTAAATAATTGAATAAATTAAACTTCCGTGCTTGCTCATAAGTTAAAATATTACTGAAACTATCTGCATGTGTGGCGTGTGTGTTAAGGCGAAGCACAAAGTAAGATCTACCTCGCTAAGCTAGTTCCACAAATTGTATTGTATGTTTCCATTTCCACAATTTCGACTTATAAATGCACTGTGTTATGAAGGCATTTTTATCACATTAAACTAATGTAAAGTTGGGTTTTACTTATTCACCTTCATAAAACGAAAGAAAAATATCGTGAAATGTGGTTGTAAAAGGCACGTTTGCATGGAGATTATTTTGCGAATTGGAGCCACAGAAACGAAGAAGCGACTATATCTACTCTAATACACGCAGTTAAGGCAGTAAACTGGTGTGAAACGTTTTGGTTGTACCGCGGTAACTGTGGGTCTTTAAGGGGGATCAATCCCTGTCAGATAGGTATCACGGTTTTTCTTATAAATCAGGGAATAGACACATTGTTTTGCTTTTTTCACGCTGACAAGGCATAGTTTATTGTTTCATTCACTTTTTGGAATCCATATGGCATTGTTTCTTTTAATTTTGTGGCCTCTGTAGTCGCTCCCGTAAATAAAGCAATTTTTCCTTTTCTGCTGTTTCCCGTTGCAAAATATGGTTCCAGCAATTACAGAAAATCGATTAAGTTTGTATCTATGCCTTGTCGTGACAAACATTTTGATACATCGACTGTAATAGCAGTTACCGAGAAAAAAAAAACAGATAAATCCAAGGTGGTAGGGATCAATACCCCTTAAGTTGTGACCCCAATATTTTATTCGTGGAAAGTTTGTAGCAAAGTTTGTTGTAGACTCCTTAAGTAATTTCTTATAAATGTGAGTAGTATAGGCCTATGTGATATAGTTGAGCGAAAATCCCAGATTTAGCCATGTTGAAGAGCACGGCAATTGTATTTCCAATAAGCGTGATGTCTTTAAAGTACTTAGATATCTCTCTCTCTTTGAATAATATGTTAATATTTTTGTGGATATACATCGTGAACACTCATAATTCTTCAAAGAATTAACGAGTCCTATACAGCAGGTGATAGATTTAGAGTTTGATGTACGGAATCTTGGCAGGCGATGAGAGCTAGACTGGCTCATGCGCCAACAATCGTATCCACGTCATGCGAGGGGCGCGAAAACAGCGTGGAGTGTTTTGGCCGATGATTTTTTCCTATGGGATTTTCAGCGGTGATCCTAATTTTTCTTTATTTACGGAAAGTGCATAGCATAGTCCAGCGCATGCTTCTCTATTATGTTTTACGATTTCGGTTGGAATTTTTTAAGTGACAGAAGTCTGAAGAAAAACCCATTGAAGTGCCCCCGAACCATGATTCGAAGCATGATACCTAAAAAACTAAAATTAAAAACATAGTTTTAAATGTGATATATTTTCGTATATAAATATATCGAACACACGTTTTTTGTAGTATTTCTTTTAAAAAAAATTCTTCTAACACTCTGCAACAACGTTCACGCACCAGTTGTTTAGGGCTGTAAACGCTTAGGAATTTCTAACAAAATTCAGCATTGTGAAAGTTCTATAAAATTATTTCAAACAATTTTTGGAACCGTCACATATAAGCGAGGATTGAAGAACTGTCAACCACTAATCCACGTCACTTTAATCTCTCCGCTACAGAGAGCAGATTCCGAGCGCACGTTCGCTGTTGACGCGCGATACCAGCCCTCTCACGAAGAACCAGGTACGGCTCGGTGTCCAAACAAACGCGCGCTTCAGCTGTTTACAGCGCAAATCCTCCCCTCTCCATCACTCCATGAACGAGGGAGAAAGATGAGCCATTGTCGACAGCGGGCGCCGATTACACATTCATCTGGCTGAGGCCCAGGCGCGGCTAACGCATGTTTGCCCCGGGACAAAAGAACCCAACCACGCGTTAGGCGTAATGCGCCTCATCCCCTGGCATCCACGCAACCCGCGTCGCGCGGACGTGAAGTGGGTCACGCGTCGCCCGGGCGCGACATACAACGTACGTGTCGGGAGCAGAGCAGCGTAAGTCACTACAATATTTATTGCCAGAGCATATCAGTCGAGATCGGAAACATTTGCGGGTACATTGACCCATAGGCTAGCCTGCAAGAATATTTGTGAACTGAAGCAGACAACAGGTGCTCATTAGTTGCTCGCTGTTATTATGTACATTTTTAATATTGGCTCAGAAACTTCCAGGAAGTATCAGATATGTCAAAGGCCAATTGCGAAAGTGACAGAAACTTACAGTTGTTGGAATTATAGCTTGTACCCAAAAGAAAACACGCATTTTTCAGGTCTCTACGTATTAGAAGTAGAGATGGTGGAAAATCACGAGAATCTAGCCTGCCGACATATTCTACAAATCACTGTAGCGTCCAGTGTCTCACATTATTTAAACGACTGTTAAGGATCGGTTTCAGCCGCCATATAGATTTTTATTATTTTTCGCTTTTTTTGGAATTCTAAGAAGAAAATTGTTAAATATGGGATTATATCACAAATTTTGTTTTCATTTCGCTACAGTACAGACCTTGCGATTTAGCTATTAACATATAATTACGCCGCAATGTGTGTGGCAAATTTTCTTATAATAATAATTTTTTCGACAATTTGCAACCTAACTATACAATACTAATGCTATTGCAATGCTTGTATTGTAACTCAAGGTAAATAGAATTTGCGGCATAGTCGCCGATTTAACATTTTTCTTCTCAGAATTCCAAAAAAAAAAAAAAAAAAAAAAGCTAAACATAATAAAACTTAATACGGCGACAGAAACCAAGCCTTAAGAGTGCGTGATAGATAAATAAACGCTGAAAACATCAATTGATTTCCACGCTTTTTTTCGAAGTCAATTCGTGTAAAATACTCAACGAAAATCCTAGATAGGCCTAATGGTATTTGCCAACTTTATGAGTAAATAGTTATACATATTTACTAATTCGTCACGCGTGATCTCTTGCGCCGCAGTTAAATGCACGAGGTTCCGGCGTCAGAGATTGTGCCTCAGAAGTTCGTAACACTGGAAACAATTTTGTTTAAAACGTTGGCTAAAACTATTGTCTAGGATTGCTATTGTTTAATTTTCGCAATCTGGCTTCAAGAAACCTACGGTTATAGATTAATGCTTTTAGCGTTGAATTACGTACCACTCCCTCTTAAACGTCAGAGTTTATCTGTTTACATATGAATCACAGACGTTCAATCATAGTACTCCAGATGTAACATAGACCCAGTCAAATGAGTACCCTTCAGTAACGAAAAAAATCGTCGGAAATAAACACATTACGGTGAATCCTAGTAATCAGTCAGTTTTGCCTGCGATAAAACACCATAACTACGTATAAGAATTATCAAAGGATCGTTTGTTGCTTTCGTAGGTCGTATTAAGCTAAATTACTTGCGTGCTGTCAACTGCTAGCAGACAATTTCGCTCACTTATTGACGATAAAATGATTTTCAAGAATAAATTCTAATTTTTTATGCTAACAGTGATCGAAACTACCAATATGTTGCCAACTGACAACCAACGCACGTAAATTATAGAGAATGGACCACCCGTTTTCTAAGAGAAGCCTTGACGTTTACTTCGATTGCAGAAAACCTTCCATGATAAATGCTGTGGTTATACCGAGTGCAGTCATATTTTCTATCTATTTGTCAAAGATCTAAATTAATATTAATGGCGCACAAAGTCACAGCCGTACTTGAGTTTATGTTGTGACTGGAACTAGCTAAATATATTTTCTAAAAATTTTGTTCATTTCCGAGTTAGATTGAGTACCGAATAACGGAGTGGAGGGCTCGTATGCTCGAATCACATTAAAATATTTACTATTATATTTTATATACTTTGAAATTTAGCCCTGTCTTCAATCAATTGGTGATTGATAAGAGAACTAAGTCAATGATCTGTACCTACGTACGAACATGATTTCAAGACACAATTAACTTTAATATATTTTATACCTTTCGTAATAAAGCACGATAAGTTTGAAATGTCTCTGCAGGAGCGGCACAGATATCCCAGATTGCTGCCTTCATGCCTGTGAAAAATTTCTCCCTCTTCTTCTTTCCTGTTATCTTAAGCGAACAGTGTTTGGCTACTTGAACTATGGGATGCGCTTTCCATTCAAAGTCATTCTTAATTTATTAATTTAGTTTACAAACTTGACTAACTGGTAATTTCACAACGCAAAGCGAAAAGAGGAAATTATATATTAAATTAATGTTATAATAAACTGTTTATTTTTTTTTTAAACTTAGCAGTAACTTGTAGTGTATGTTATTGACGTGATTCCCAAATATGAGCGTGTGTTTGTATGTGTGCGTGCGCGTAGTAGTATCAGCAATAAAAATGCCCAGCGAAACAGCAGATTTCTTGCCTACCATCGTCTGAAAGTGAGCCAATCACATAAGCTTCACAACATTGGTCGCGCAAGAGACAGACCAGTCAGGCTTGGTAAACTATAAATTTTCTGGCAACCTTACTAGCGTATTGGTGTCTCCAGCCAGTTGCGTTTCAAGCCTGACGCGGTAATACATTTAAATTTCCGAAACGTAGCGATTTACGTTGGCTGAAGTCATAGTTTGCGTATTCTCGTGTCGCAATTACACGTTTATTGAAACTCGGTTTTGTCTTCTAGTTATTTTTCTGTTGCCCATTATTTTGCTGTTTAAATTCCGTCTTTTTTTTGTATTGGGTGTTTTCCTTTAGTGTCTGCTCTGTTTTGTTCGTGTGTGATAAAATCGACTGAGTCTTTTATTTTGAGGTTAATCAGTTGTTTGCGTTTCGTTGTTTCAATTAACCGAAGTCCTCTGGGCTTTCTTGTGGTTGCTTTAAATGTCCAAAGACTTATGGTTTTGTTGCTAAGTAACCAACATACGGTAAGGCATGGCGTTTGTTCACAAACCCCTTATATTCTCATACAATTTCATTGCGATTGTTTTCAAAGATTACAGTTTCTATGCGTGTTAGTGGCACATCATTGTGAGACGGTAGGATATCATTTCGGCTGGATTTACTCCGGCGTTTTGAATTTAGAACAACTGTTTCCGTGCATCCAACGACCAACCGTCAATACTAATAACGAGAGAGTGCTTTATCGAGGGCAGATTTGACTGTTGGCTGCGTTGCATTGCAGAACTTTCATGTCCGATAATCTTATTTCATTATTCGAGTTTTCCAAATTTTTTGGGTTAATGATAGTTCTAGTAACTGCGATACTAAACTTTTATTTTACGTATTCAAACCTTTACAGTGTGTCAAACATTTGTCGGGCAAACAGGTTGTTGCAGAATTGCGTGGAAATTTTTTGAGGTAAACAATTTTCCTGCCTAGAGAGAAGTACATGAATATTACCTGAAAATATGTCCAAAAACGCACAATTATGGCACTAGAGTTCACAGCACAGGGTGTATAATGCACAGCGTGTGGGTTGGATGGTGTTATTGCGTAATGCTTTTATATACAGCTACATACCAGAGTAGTCGTATCAAATTGGACGGTTGGCATTGTGCGTTGTGGCATTCCACAGTAAAATGATCCAGTGCCATGAACTGTAAGTCATGATACCTGTTGTACAATTTTGAGACAATATTGGAACCAGATATTTAAGAGGTATTTTGTTTCCCCTATTCGAACGTTGGACACTGTTATTCCTCTTGTAGCCATTGTGATATAATGGTAACACCACTCGCCTACCATCGTAGCGAAACGATCTCGATTCCCGGATAGCTCACTGCCGATTCTCATATGTTGGAAACGTAACAGACAATTGTTGAAGAATTTAGTGAAATATTGTTGACACGCAAAGCTATGCCGTCTAAGAAAACCAAGAGTAAACCAAAGGGAAAAAAATAACAAAAATGGGGAAAATAACGCCTTATTGGCTGCAATTAACACAAACATAATAATATAACCTAAAAAATCCCAAGAGTATTTGTGTGATGTTTTTCGGCTTGGATTTTCGGTTATTGTTTTTTTTTTCGTAGTTAATTCTTGGTTACCTGAGACGACACAGCACTGCAACGAGTATGTCATCAATATTTCACTGAATCATTCACCCTATTGCAAGAATCTTTCAAAAACGTTGTTGATGGGCCAAGGGTTTTGTCGGAATACTTACTTCCGTCTCCTCCCTACCCACCCCCCTTTTCAGCAAGCCAAATCACTTCACCGTTAATAAAGAATTACCTCATAGCAATTTTACTAACACTTAAGAACTTGCTGGTATAGCTATTTACGGTGACTTGGTAAAACCAATTTTTAAATTCCGAAAGATATCAAACTGTCACGTTGATGTGTTGAAAATATACTGTGACGTGTAGTATTTTCGAAAAAGAATAACATTGTTTCAGCATATTATTGACTGAATTACGTTTTGTTTTAGTAGATAATGTGGTATAACTGTTAATTATTTTGTTTTGAAAAATTTCGCTCCACACATCTATGTACTGTATTAACGATGTCCGCTTTCCTTTCTATACTTCACTGAATTCAGGGAGCATTAGTTATACGTAACTTTGAAAATATAATCAATACTGCTGTAAAAGATTTAATTAAAACTTAATGTTTATAGAACTTCGGGGTAATGGTTTTAAAACCTAATTTTGTGATGTATTCGGTTATAACTGACACGTGAGCGTTGTTTCAAAAGTATTTATTACTGCAGTTGATGAGTTTAACGGCAAATTGTAATAAAGACGATACATATCTTTTCCGGCATACGTTGCAATGTCCATTCAATTTTTTTGGATACTCTGCTCTGCCATTCTATCCCGTTTTGTACTCCTTCCTCCTTTCAAAATTTTATGGCAAAAACATTCACGGGAGTATGCACAAATAAAGTCTTCATCTAAATCGAATGAATGGTATACAATTGAATAGTAGTCAAACGAAGAAACATTAATTTTTATGTATTTCCAGTTTGTATGGTGATAGGAGGAACAGCATGGTAGTTGACGCTGAAACACCATCTAATGGCGAGATTGCTTGTTAGAGTAAAATGAATAGTATTAAAACCTTCTTCATAATAGTACATGTTTGTGCCAAGTTTCATGGTGATCGTTCAAACGGTGTCAGAGTTTACTGATCTCATACATACACACAGACCAAGCTCGCTTTTTTATGTAGATATACTTGAATATATTTTCAATTTTCCATTTCGTTGAAACATTTGCAATGTCATCATCACCGATGCTCGGCCAGAGATAACTGAAATTATAGTATTGATAACACGTGTTCTGGCTACCCAGTATCAAAGTTTTGTTTTTTGTACTGCCGGAAAAGATATTTTCCATACGCAGGGACCTGAACAATTCGCGTTTTCTTTCCGGCACAATCTAGAGATTTCAGCAACTGTCAAGTTCATACCACTTTCGCAATTGGCCGTAGACTTATTTGACACATCCTTGAAGTCGCTGAGCCAGCAATAACAATGTAACTAAATGCAGGTCCACGTTACAGTGTCAGCGAGCTGGTAACGAACTGTTGTTGTCGGCGTGACTACACATATATACTTGGAGGCTAGCCTACCGGTGAGTGAACCCGCGAATTATTCAGGTCTCTACCCGTCATACGTTACGCTGAGTGTTCAGGGTAGTCGGGGCAATGACTCCAAGTGGCCAGTCAAGACGTGTGCCAATCAGATCGGCTCCTGGCGTTAGGTGACGTCTTCTACTCCGGCACCAACTGATGGTTAACTCTTGTTTCGTATAACTTGAGTAAATGTTGACAATTATACGGCCACTTTATATTAAGGATGTTCAAGTGGGAAATAATCATAGTTTTATATTTGCATAAAACGGTGTTAGTTTTGTACACGTTACATGGGAGTATATTTTCCTCTTACAAAAAAAAAATACTAGCTCAGCAAGTTTTCCCATAAAGGCATTTAAAAGTCATAATTTGCTTGTTTTAGTTCAAACCCCCCCCCCCCCCCGGAAACTAACTAACATAATGAAACAAAATAATTCACAGTTAAAGTATATGTCTCTGGGTAGGGCTTTAAGTATATAAAACCCATTCAAACAGTTTTGTATTTTAAAAAAAGAACTTCTAAAATTAAAATTATGTTTGCTACTTTTAGGAAATATTTTAAATACAAATATATTTTGTATTGGATATTTATGTACTTTAACCTCTAGCCTGTGACATGTTTACTTAACTGTGAATTATTTTGGTTCATTATGTTAGTTAGTTTTCGGAGAGTGTATAAACTAAAAACGTGCAAATTTTGACTTTGAAATGCCATTATGGGAAAACTGGCTGAGCTACAATTTTTTTTTGTAAGAGGATAATATACTCGCCAATAACGTCAACAAAACTGACACGGTTTCATACAAATATAAAATTATGATTTTTCCCACTTGAATACCATTAATGTTGGCGTCTAAGTGTAAGTATTTTGCGCGTTTGAGGCCTGGAAGTGCGGAAGCAGTAAGGACGAAACAGTTCTTACACCACGCCTCACACTAGCCTCTAGGCGCAAGTCACAGAACTGGCGTGCAGTCTTCTAGCCGACAACTCGGCTCTATGAGACTTCAGTGGTGACTATTATTATGGATGAAGGCGTACTGTACACGGCTATACATTTGAAAATATTCTTCGTCAAGATTTATATACCTGAGTAAAGTGGTAAAAATCCCCGTTTTCTCCATTATCGCCAGCTAGAAAATCTGCTTTAATGAGTAGTTGAGATCATGAAATGGGTATATCCACGTGTAACGATATTTAAATGTTATTTCTAGTCACGCATCACTCATGCTACTTAGGTCAGTGCGTAGCGTCCAATTAAATAAGACTCACCTGATGTGTAACTGCCAAATAATAGCTGCGATGGCATTCGACAGTTACACAATCCAGCCTGTACGTCACGCACTGTCAAATGTAGTACGGAAACGATGCATTTTTGGACCTGTGTTTACATAATGTTTTTTACTTCTGTAGATGATGATGATTGTTCTCCTGTAAATATTGACGTCCAATTTCAAAACAGAGTTCATAATGTTAAATAAGCGTTTTTGGTGCATTTTAAAACAACATTGTCGGGAGACACTGTGTCGAAGATGTTAACGTAATTTCCTTCATAACTGTTAGACTTTACGGAAACTACACCAAACAGGGTATATAACCCGACGTAGCGCTGCGGACAAAAAATGACTGCCATAAGTCGCAGACTCTCAAGATTCAGCATCGCAACTCGCCTCTATGGGTGCCCGGGAGCCATAGAATTCACGGAGTATTTTCAAGAAATTATTGTATAACTACGCAGTCCTGATCGTGAGTTACTTCACAGGCCAAAAAGAGATCATGGCTTTACGAGCCTCCGTGGTGGGAAAGTGCCTCAGTATAGGCTGCCCACAAAAGGGTCAGTGCTGGGTCCTCTTTTCTGGAATCCGTTGCTCGACATAATACTCCACGGGCAATACCCGGAAGGGTGCCCGATGTTTGGCTATGCGAATGATAGGTTTCTGATGATTGAATGAAGTCCCCTTTGAGTCCTGGAGCGAAAGGCAAAACAGTATACACAGGCCATTTATGAATGGTCGCCGTCGGCGAAACTTAAATTTTTTCAGTAAGACCAAATGTAAGATGTTAAAAGAGAATTGGAAAGGAACCTATAAGCTGCCGCTTGGTGTTTATACAAACATTCAAATATATGGGTGTGATTCTTGACGAACTAATATCCTTCATACCTCATGTAAGGTACATCATTCCTAAAACTGTGGTACTCTTTCGGAGGCTGAGAGGGATGGCCCCGGGCAATCGTGGGTTGACCTTTCAGACTTTGATGAGCCTGTATAAAGAGGTATTTGAGTCCATCATGACATATGTTGCCGTCACTTGACACAAAATGACAGATCATGTGCACGCACAGTGAAAGTTCCTGAACGCACACCCCACAGTGCTTGCTTGCAGTAACAAAAAGACATACCGAACAGTATCGACTGATGCGATCACCGTCCTGGCAGGAGTAATGCCTCTGGTCCTTCTGCTTCAGGAAACAGTTCATTCACGTAAATAAAACTAAGACACGAACTAGAACACGACACTGCGAAGCCTGCACGAGAGAATATTGTCGAGACGTGGCAGGGAAGATGGGTAGCGAACTACTCATGCGGTCTTAACACCTGCGTTCGAAATTTCCTCTGGACCACTATCTGACGTAGTTTCTTTATGTACGTGACAACTTCAAAGCAAAGTTGAATAGATTCGGGCTACTTGTAGATCCAATGTGTGATTATTGTCATCGAGATCAGGAGGGAACGTCTCAAATGGGACCATCCCCTCCTAGGATACGACTACGCCCTGCAGATCGATTACGGATCTTTTAGAGCATGACGTCTTAGTTGAAACGTGTCGTTCGTAAGTCGGGCTTCTTGAGACTCTGCGAGAAAATTTCGATTACGTTTCTGTCCGTCATAACAGTTTCGCGTTACACAAGGCGTCTTAAGTAATACGCTTGAAAAACGTATGTTGGTACTTCTTTGATCGGTTATTCACTACAATTACGTATTCGCTGGCCAATCAAGAAAAAGAGGCTTCATTTGCCATCGTCGAAAGCTCATTGTTATTTATAAACATCAAATTTTAAACATAACCATAACCTAAATTACTTTTTGACAGAAAAGCAAGGTCAATTATTATTTCTAGAATGTGTTTTATTATTTACTCTTTAATACATGCAAATATAAATTGTATGCTAATATGTAACTAACGTTTTTTTTCGTGCAACATGCGAGGTTATGTAATTAGGTCTATGCATTCAAAACAACTTACCAACATATTCAAAATTATATGGCATGATTAATTTAACGTTGTGTATAAAATTCTGAAATTGTGAAGTCTTAATAAATAAAATATATGCATGTACACTGAAGCAGTACTTTGTAGGCATACTTTGTTAAAACAAGTAAAATAACTTTTAACCTCTCACGTGGCAATTACGAAATATGATGCGGCGCAATCCTTTTCTGTAGTCTTAGCGTTTTCCAGTAAGTTTATATACAAAATTTCTTATGCCAATGCTCAGAAATTACTGATACTAATGATGCAACAACTTAACTGAGACTCCCGATTTTGGGCGCCTTAGTCAAGGCTGTGTCGCCAGAATTTTGACGCGTCTCAATTCATCGGTGGTCGCATTTTGTCGTTTGACGTCTTACCAACGTCACGTTCGAGTTAAGACGGGCCAAAAACAGATCTGTAATCGACCTGCTGGTCGCAGTAGCGGCTGACAGCACAGCGAGAATGAAGCTGTCGGGATTCTCCGGAGTGGGTACGCGTCGGCTGGAGGTCGCAGCGATGTGGCCATCGTTCAGACGGTTTTTACTCTTCAACGGTGGTGGGCGACAAGGGAGCCAGAGCGAAACAAGCGATTGAGTGCGACGCAGCCGGCGGACACAGCTCCCCGCAGCATTACACCCAGTTGCTCAAGGTACGACTGGAAGTAGTGCTCGCCACGTTTATAAATTCAAGCTGCGTTCAAACGGAAACCGAATGCTTTAAAGGACGTCTCATACAAATATATGATAAATGTTGCTTGTCTGGGAGACCGTTACTTTGAAAGTTAAATATTCAGGATAAGTAACATCAAGCACAACTAACTTTACCACTGGTACCGAATTTCGAGAGTGCATTTCAGGGCTGCAAGTAGACCTACAGATCAATTTATAAAATTAGGTCTTCGCAGCAGCTGAAAAAAATGACTTATAATGTGACTGACTTTGTCATAAATGTATTGTGTATTAACTTCTAAAAACAACGCTTGATGTTCCAGAACTGATTTCTTTGACAACGGGGGTTGCGACAATGTTTCTTTACCTCGCTATCTTACATAAATACATATACATGCACGTAGCGTTCAAGTTTCTGGCACAACGGTAGTAATAAAATTACAAAATTCGGAGCGACATGTGGATATTTTGTCAACGTGCTGATACGCTGATCCTTTATTCCGTGCACGTACAACGCTTTTTATTTTAAAAAACCGCAACAGCGCAAATGCATGCTCATACATAAATCAACTGAAGTGTTTGTCGGCGAAATGAGTTCACACTGAGTCGGGCACAAAAAACCACAGTCTGTATATAATCAAATCCACTGTGAATAACTAGAACAACAAATGAATACTAAAATTACTCAGAACGTTTCATAATTTAAGTTAATTTACAACTAGAGTGTTACATAGCCTAGATGAAATAACAACACCGGTCACGATAAAAAAAATTAAAGTACTTAAATTCTAACAAAACTATTCGCCTCCTTATAAGTAATTGTCCGCAGGAAACATTGTCAATAGTTTGTTGTCTTTATAGCAATGAATTAATTTGCTTGTACCTCACGGTAAATACACTCGATTAACCAGTGAAAACATTTTAAGATTATGGTATCTAAGTGTATATGACCTGTATCAACACAATAAATTCCTCTTTCAGAACTGACAAAAAGGTAAATGTTTAGAAACAAAAAAATCGAGAGAGAAGGCCGGTTATAACTTCATAACTGCAAAATAGTTAAATATTTCAAAGTACCTTACTACTTTTAGATAGTACAGAAATATCTCGGAATTAAAACCATAAAAACAATTGGCTAGGAACTGTTGTGAATTGAATAACGTATAATTTTAATTTTTGTTCCGGGCTCGATGTGGAACCCAAGTAATATTTAATCAGTAGAGCCACGATTTTATGGCGAAAAGATTTTTGCAACATTTGGTTTCGATGCGTCATGTGCACACCTGCAGCTCTGCTACATCGTCTGTGGTTGGATGATTTTACTATCACTGGCCTTGGCAAATTATATACGTACAGACTCACAATAATCTTATTATGATTGGTGCAGTCAAATGAGAAACGTGTCTGAACATAGACACGCTGCCAATAACCTTGAAACATAACTGCCGATGTGCACGTGAGTCACTGAAACAAAGTGGCGCGAAAATCTTTTCGCGACAAAATCGTGGCCCTATTAATGAGTCATTTGAGAAACACCTTATGTCCAACAAAGAGCTGTTTACTAATGTAATACTGGAAAGTTATATTTTGATAAACCATGTAAATTAGGTACTGTAATTAAAACAAATTGGTGTACGTGTTGCTTCTGTGTTGAACGGTTGAGTTTCGCGCTTTCAAGCGTAAATATGCATAAACCAATGTTGTGAAAAATGTGACGTGTGGTGTTTCTCAAGTAACTGATTCAGTTGAGGCTAGCTCAGAGGCAGGCACAGTGCTGTATTCCAGCTAAATTTGGTCTGTATCCGTCTAACGGTGTAGAATTGTATAAGAAAAAAAAAACAATGAATTACATAACAAATACAAACAGTACATAAAACTTATTTAAAACAAGATTAGATGTAAAATACAAGACAATTACGCATTTTTAACACATCTTTATTTCTGTTTAGTACAGGAAAATATAAAGAAATCAAGGAAATTATTCGTGTTTCTGATTTAAACACTTATAAATGTCGAAAAAGGCAAGATTTTTAAAAATTAAAAATAATACATTTAAAAATTATACACCTGAAATATTTTGTATGGCAGATGACGTTTATCTACGACCTTCAAGGCATTTGTTTTTACCAGAGATGGGATAAAAGTACAGAGAGAGCACTAGAAATCTATACTGAGCTAAGGTTAATTCTACTACAGGTTAGAAAACGTGTTTCCTTATGGGAGCGTTTGGCGTAGGGACAATTTCTGCCACTAGTTTCTCTGTTATCGCTAACGGGTGTATTAAAATACGAAACCTCAGTAAAATTAAATTTAGCTAGGCTTGGGAAAGTGAAAAGTCATTCAATTTAACTTTAAAGAAAAAACAAACAAATTTCGCCTGTTAAGTTATCAACTTCATGTATCTCAAAATTCACGAAAACTCTGTGGTTGGCAAGTTCACTCCTCTTACAGATACCAGCGGTCAAGCGACAGAATTGGCCCCTGTGCCGAATTTTTAAAGCACATCTTTCCGACCTGTATTAGAATTAACCTTAACTGTGGCCAAGCCACTTATGGCGGAGTTGTCCCAGGCACGGTCGTAGAAGAACAGGTCTGGACACTCGCCTATCTACCAATGTATTTTGCTTGACCCCCTTGTTGTTTGGCTGCAGTTCACCCAGTTACCGAGAGTGTTGTTCGTCTTTGGCGCTGCAGTCGGGTTCAAACTCCGCTCACTTTTTTTTTCCAGTGTTTACATTTTAAAGTAAATAAACACAGCTGGAGTCATGCTTTAGGATTGTGAGCGAACGAAGTACTTCATAAAATGATAAAAAATACGTTTTGATATACTGTTAATTTTATAAAGTAAACAGTGGAAAAAAAAATTGGAAGGGAAGTGGGCGGAGTTTAAACCCGACCGCCCTGATTGCAGCGCCAAAGACGCACAACATTATCATGAACTTGGTGAACTACAGCCAAACAACAAGGTGGTCAAGTTTCCAGGCGTGTTCTTCTACGGCCATGTCTCGATGTACAACCAGCTGTTTCTGTAGGTGTGTTGAAAAATGATGTTATAGTTGGTCAACCCACAGCTGCATTATACACGTTGCTATGGTAACAAACAACATTTTTCAATCTCCGGTACGGCAGATGGGTTCCTCCCTCTTCCGTCTCGAGGCCTCTACCCCTCGCCATAAAACATGCGTTGTGCTTCATCTGTATGTTTGTATAATCTCTGGTTTTAATGCCATGCTCTCTAGTTTCTACTTTTTTTTTAACGATGTCAATATTTACGCCTAAACGAGAGCTGATATCAAAAATCTGCCAGGCAGTTTTGTTTAAAATCGTCTTCTTCATGTTGGCTGATTTTTTTCCAGGCTGTATCATATAACGTGGTTTTAGCAAATTTTGTAACTAACGAATTTCTGGTTACCTAACTTTTTAGCCGAAACCTTGCAATTTCTTGCCATGAAAAAATTATCTATAATGGCAAAACACATTTTTAACATAACTGCCAGACAGATTTCTGTTATCTGCTCTAATTTAAGATTTAAGAAATAATTATCGAGAAAACAGTATAAACTAATGAGCTTGGCCTTCAGGCTCAGTTTCAAACGCCGTATTGAATTTTATTATTTTTCGCTTTCTTGGAATTCTGATAAGAAAAATATTTAATATGCTATTATACCTCAAATTCTGCTTACATTTCGCTACAGTACAGACCTTGCGATTTGGCTGTTAACATATAATTACGCCGCAATGTATGTGGCAAATTTTTTTATATTCATAATTTACCCGACAAATTGCGACCTAACTATACTTTACTAGCTCTATTGCCACGCTTGTATTGTAGTACAAAGTAGATAGAATTTGCGGTATCATCGCCGATACAACATTTTACTTCTCAGAATTCCAAAAAAAGCGAAATATAATAAAATTCAATATGTCGACTGAAACCGAGCCTTAACCTTCTGACAGAGCCGGGCCATCAACACCGTCAATATCACAGTCTATTTGTTGGCATGCTGTCATCTGTGTCACTGTAATTGTGATACCACCGGCGTCTTTCGTCTATCGTCATCGACGGGGTTTACTCGGGAATCTCCCGTTCCTCCTGTCCCTTTCGTTCCGGTGCTTCTCCATTCTAGGCCCTCATTCCACGCCGTCCTTCTGCACTATAAATCTGAATGAGTGAATATTCACTGATTTACGCTGATACAAGGAGCAGTGTCAACAATTTGAATCAGTGAAAGTAGTCACGGTTTAATTAGTGAATATTCACTGATTTCCTTCCAGAGTGCCAACATCTCACAAGTGTATCAGTGAATATTCACTGTTTTTTTCCAGTTGTTTTCAAAGAACAGTTTTTACTTACTGAATCAGTGAAAAATTATTGGAAAATCTGTGGACATTCACTAATTAACTTGTGGAATGTTGGCACTCTTTATCGGAATCAGTGAATAGTCACTGATTTCACAGTGGTTTCTCACTGATTCAGTTGGTTGAAACTGCTCCATTCATCGGCATGAATAAGTGAATATTCACTGATTCAGATTTAGAGAGCGGATAAGCAGAAACCTACGGACGTCCAGTAGTAAGTCTACATCCTAGGTGCGATACCTGGTACTCGGGTAAATTTCTTTAGTGGACGGTAAGAAGGACTTACTTACCATTGAAACTTCTGCTTTCTTGCAGCTTTTAGTTTGCATTTATAGGGCACACATCTCATTATATAAACATGTTGCTTTACCCTTCTTGCCGCCTTCAGGGTATAGAAAGAAGAGCATAAGTCTCGTAATATTTTTATATGACTTGTGGCCTTCTTACCACCCACCAAAGATTTACTGACGACACTTATGCGTAGGGAATTCTTCTCAAATGTAAAAGTTTTGCGTAGTTCAAATGGGCTGATACTTAAAAAGAGTAAGGCCATACTCTGCAAAAGGCATGGCCCCATATCCTGATAACGGATGGCTCACCAATGCATTGCCTTATCTCAGAATGCATTGCGTTAATTCCACGTAGATGATGAGACAGGAGAGAAGGAATATTATTTTCGATTTTAGTATTAATTAAGTAGTCAGTTGTGTAAAATAAATACTTAGTGGACATTCACGGTAAAGGGTCACTTTTTATGTCCTTACCTACATGCGTTAAAGTCAATTAAGCATATATTTTACTGTAAATTCTTACATAAACTGGCTGTTAATTCCTCATAAATTATATTTCACAAATTTCTCTTGACAATCTCTCATTCCGTGAATGTATAACATTTTATTACGACAAAGCTAATATGGAATCTTTACAGTTTTTTCTGAGATTGTTGCAACTTCATTAACCTAATTATTTTCTAACGGAAAAAGATCACGAAATATTAGTGTTTAACTTACGCGAGCTGGTACATTTGTCACAACAGTGGCGTGCACAAAGAGTGAACTAATCGATAGACACCTGCAGAATTTGTGTAGTTATTAGTTTACACAGTAGATTTCACTGTCCTATAGGTACCAGAGCACTGCTGCTATTTCACTGGCTGCTAGCCTTTACGAGACGTCATTCGATTGTGTCACTGAACTTTCAGAGTCGTTCTTCAGGGCTGACCACGAAACTGCCAACCTACGATTACTGCCATACGACCGTAAAACCGCTTAGAGTTGAATATGTTACCAGAAAACAGCGTGAAGTTTGTAGGTCTCAGCTAATCGACGACCTGTCCTTGTTGAGGTGCAAAACGTAAAACAATATCTCTAGTTAATTGATGAGAACACTCCTACCTCCAGGCTGACAGGTATCAACCCACCTCAATTTGTAGAGTGATGAAATGTTAAACTGTATGTTTATGTGTCTTAAGATAAGTTATTTTAACAAGTATCAGCCAGATTGATATTTGACGAAAGAAAGAATTATGGTAGAGCGTGAAAAAAGTATTCGCTTTAACTTAAGTAGGTTTTCTAGTTGCTTAGAAGGCACACAATTTTTTTTTTTTAATTTCTTGTTAATCGTCTTGATTATATTTTATAAGGGCGAAGTAATAGGTTACAATATTTTGAACGTGTGAAAACTTGTATCGCCATAGAGGCAAAACATTAAAAAAAAACAATACTAACATAAAAGTATGCCTACCATCACAGGAAGTTGGAAAATTGCATTTCAATATTTTGGACGAATAATCCTCACGTTTAGAAGAACAAAAAATGTTGTGCGGTTATAGTTCCGAAATTGCGTCATTTATATGATTCATAGTGCGTAGCGTGTGGACTGTGTGGAATGTCATTGCAGCTACTATGGAACATTCTGTATAAACAGTGTCCAGGATATCCTTCTGATACGTAAAGTTAAGGTGAGAAAATCACAAAACAGTAACAAAAAGAAACACTTAACGGAAGAATGATGTTCCCAGCAGCGAAGTAAAGGAAATAAATTTGATAGTCGGCGCTAATACGGTGTGTAGAGATAAGCCGATAAATTTTAATCAAAAACTTATCGTGGGTGAGTGAAGTCTGCTTAGTAAGAAAATAATTCAAAGATCGTTACATGTTGTGTTTATTTATTACAGGTCGTCCAACATTCTTAAAAGTTTACTTTGACGCCTCTGCGAATAAAAAAAACAGAGTGTTTTGCGGTCCTTTTTGGGAATGAACATAATGGTAATTTTATTTTTAGATGTAGGAGGGTAAAAGACTTTTATATTTAATAATACATCATAAAATGATAGGTTCTCATCTGAATGTCTCATCAGAGGCGAGCTGTCAGGGAGAAGACATCACACAAGATCAACGACTTGCGACTAGAGGCTAGAATGATGCGAGTTACGCGTGCTCTGTCGCTCTTACCGCCTCCAGACTTCTAGGTCTCGAAATAGCACAATACGCCCGCCCAGGCAGCCACCTTAACACCAACATTTTCAGCGACGGTTAGACGATGATATAACGTGACCGTGGAGTGGAGCAGCGCAGGAATAAATGGCGAAGCAAACCGTATACTGGTATACTCCCGAGAAAAATCCCGCCAACCAACGGCATCGTCCGACACGATTTTGACATCCAAAATTAAGGGCATGGGCCCAAGTATCTTCGCATTTAACGAAATTATTTTTTTAAACAAAAATGGGAGCCGATTTCGTAAAATGGCTTCGTAACCTTGTTATTACTGATTTAAACTGCATACTCTAATTTTGTCGAGTCAGAAGACTGCAACATAGTTGCTAATCAGTTAATTAACGAAATTTCCTTTTAATTGATAAATTAGCTATACTCATCAAACAGTTTGTCTCGAAAAATTACATTGCATAGTAAAACCAAATTACAGCAAATTTACGAAGCAATTTGATGATATCGACTCTCGTAAGGATTTTAAAATATAATTCTCTCGAAAGCCGAGAAACTCGGACCCAAGCCCTTAAGGTGGCCGCCGAGAGGTGTACAGAGCTTCGACCATTACAAGGTTATTCGAAAACTGGTCAAAACGCATAAAACATGTCTGCTTAGGAACAGCACTGAAACAACGTTATGTGGGTTTACCCATTTCTAGAGACTGGAAAAATTCGTGGGTTAACTGACATGTAGGCAGCCTGCAAAAATATTTGTGAATTGAAGCTGACAACAGATGCTCATTAGCTGCTTGTTGTTAAAGTGGTACAAGTCTGCTATTAGGTACATTTCTATTATTGGCTGAGATACTTCCAGAAAGTGTAAAATAAGTCAAAGGCCAAATGCGAAAGTGACACACACTTACAGTTGTTGGAATTCTAGCTTGTACCGAAAAGAAAACGCGAATTTTTCATGTCTCTACCTGTTTAAATTTCACCACTTCATTTGTTCTAGCGGCCGAAACCGAGTGGAGAGGTGCAACGGTAGCACGTCGGACTCGTATTCGGGAGGAATCGGGTTCGAACCTCGGTTCCCGCCATCCTGGTTCCGGTTTTATATGGTTTCCCAGACAAATTCTGGGATGGTTCACTGCTCCCGTCATTGTGGCAAGTTGCGTGTCACCGTCTCTAGTAACCTCGCTGTCAATAAGACGTAAAGTCCACTTACGTTATTGCCTTAAAAGCTCGTGGTAGATAAATAAACGCTGAAAACATCAATTGATTTCTACGCTTTTTTTTTTCGAAGCCAATGTGGATAAAATACTCAATAACAATCCTAAATATTGGTATTTGCCAACTTTATGAGTAAATATTTATCCAAAATTACTAATTCGTTACGCGTGATCTCATGCGCTGCAGTTAAATGCACGAGGTTCCGGCGTCAGAGATTGTGCCTCAGAAGTTTGTAACACTGGAGACAATTTTGTTGAAAACGTTGGCTAAAACTATTGTCTAGGATTGCTATTGTATAATTTTTGCAAATTGGCTTCAAGAAACCTACAGTTACAGATTAATGCTTTTAAGGTTGAATTATGTACAACGCCCTCTTAACTAGCGGTTGGACATGGTGGTAATGTGCGGTCCTTATTAGGTGCGATAATCATGGCACATATTTTTTTAAAGGGCGTAGACATGTACAATACACCTTTGTTATCATACCATAAAATTACTCTATGTCCCATACAGCAATCGAGTTGACGAGAAGACCGTACACCTGTTTAGTTACTTGTCTATAAAGGTTAGCGTACGGCTTGATGCGCGTGCCGTGTTGGCCTAACCGCTACCACGCTTTTAGGTCTCGGTTGAGCAAAATACATTATAGGCGGCCACCTTAAGAATCAACTCGGCTGGGACTCGGACCTGGATCGCCTTGATAAGATGCGAAGACCTTATTCTATGTAACCAGTGTGAGGACATTTACGTAGACGTACTTCGGCTGCCAAACGTGCTTGAAAACTGCATTTTTCTTGAATGGTTGTATTCAGTGTCAGGGGCATGCTTTAATAATGTTCTCAGTTATGACAGTAGATTAATGCTTACTGCTGTAGCAGAAATTTCCAGTTTTAAACCAATAAATATGACAGAAATAGAACTATGCATAATGTGGCGAATTTGTAAGCCGTTCCTCGCCCTAGGACAAAATGGAAACGGGGAAGAAGAGAGCGGGAGAGGGAAAGAGAAAGTAGGAGAAATATTAAAGGCGACGGTGGAAACTATTTCAACAGATTAAAAAATTTTTTTGGCTTAACAGTTATATAATATAGGACAAATAATGCAGGTTAGCAATATTTCCCATTCAGTCTCGAGAATGATTTTTAAGTAATGTAACTTTCTAGTTTTATATAACTGAAATTCATAACCCCTTTTTCTTAAAAATGTCTGCAGCCTAAGTAAAGTAACTTGTAGAGGTACGTAAATTTCGCAGATACATTCCAGATCAGGTTGAACGCCAATTATGTATACTTCATTGTCATGTCTGTGACTTGCTGGCGGCTGTTACGAAACGCGTTTGACTACTGCCAGCCAGTAGTAAATAAGGAAATAATGCGAAGTGCTGTCGCTTGCTACCTGCTTTTACGGTTATAAGCCAATAGATAATCGATTATGGCCAGTGGGTGTATAGGACTGACAAGTCTAGGCTGCTGCCAGATGAATCCGCGAAATTGACGTATCTCTAGTAACTTGAAACAGTTTTGCAGTACTTCGTTGTTAAGTTTGTTAGGAAAATCCATTGTGATATTATACCTTTATTCTTAGTTACAAATCCTGTCATGAGTTCTTCTAGCATAAATTCTGCTCTATACATAAAGTAAATCACAGCTAACCATTATCAAGTTGGACACGGTATCTATCGTACAGGTTATTAAATGCTAGATACTTTCATTTGGTAACCAGTGAGCTCTTGGTCTGGCCTGTAATTTTGCGTTTACTGAGACTAATTACAGAGAGAGTTTTGATAGCACACAGTGACGGATGTAATGCTCAAGTAATTAAGAAAACATTATACTCTAACATTTGAACATATAAATACGGAGATAACATTCATATAATTAATGTTTTACCATATTACATGAATACGCATAGCTATACCGCTAAACATACGGATTTATTTATAAAGATAAAAATATCGATTCAAAAGTAACTAATATGTAGAGACCGGAAAAATTCGCGGGTTCACTGACGTATAGGTTAGACTCCAAGAATATATGTGTACTCTAGCAAACAATAGCTGCTCGTTAGCTATTCGCTGACACAGTGATATGGGCCTTCATTTAGTTACATTTTTGTTATTGGCTCAGAGACTTCCAGGAACTGTCATACGAGTCGAGCGCCAATCGCGAAATTAACACGAAATTATAGTAGTTGAAATCATAGCTTGTTCCCAAAAGAAAACGCGAAATTTTCAGGTCCCTACTAATATGCCAAAGGTTTTTTTTTTTTTAAATGTGTTTGCACCAATATTTTTCTATGGATTTTCGTGCACATCGACCGGCTCTGCTCCATTGTTATTGGCAGAGTGTCTTTGTTCAAACTATGGTCTCTCATTCGACTGCACAACAATCTGAACGATGACGATGTATCACCATACGTCTGTGATTTGCCAGTTGAACACCACGACAAGACATAGGAAATTTCGCGAAAATATTTTTGCATCACTTTGTTTAAGTGCCTTACGTGCGCATCTGCATCTCTGCTTTGTGGTCGGTGATTGGATGCCGTAACACCCAGCGTCTGGACGTTAAACCCGCAAATCACAGACGTGATGTGTCACAGTTATCCGTGTACTGATTGGCACAGTCAAATGAATAACGACTCTGCACAAAAGACTCTTGTCAATAGCCATGAAGTTGAGATAAGGTGAGCATGATGTAAGACACTGAAACAAAGTGGGGCAAAAATCTTTTCACCAAAAATTCCCGCCCCTAACCATGACATATGAGTAGAGACACTGGAAAATCGCGGGCATAGTTGACAGTTTCCTAGGCTCCAACGTGATGTATATAACACTGAATGTTTTATATCGACATTGGCTATCGTTTATTTGTAGCATTTTTTCTCTCTACAACAGGCCCAGTTAGAACTGCACAGCTTGGACACACAGCGTGTGTGATTTGTCCCAAAACTGTTCATATGTTCATATTGGAGACTATTTTAAACATTTTCGCGATTTTCCAGTGTCTCTACAAATGAGAGTTAAAACAACCAATCACTGACCATGAAACAGAGCTGCAGATACGCACAATAGGCATTAGAACCAATTGGTGCGAACATCTTTAGGCATATATCTGTGACTCTACGAATGTGCATGGACAACAAATTGAGAATGTGGTTTTAATAAGCTATGTTTAGAGATGATGGCTTATCGCGGGAAAACGACTGTTTGCCGGTTTTCAACGTACGTTCAGCTTATCGGAAGATTTCTGGTATTCCTTGTACGTGGAGCTGTTGTTATATTTGACTGAGCCAATAAGAATCGTGCAATTGTAATATTTGATGTCTGTTATTGGACTCTAGACAGCTATGTTGTGTCAGACGTATATAAGCGAATCGTACGTGTTGCAAGAAACTACAGTCTGTTCAAGGGTATGTTGGCACAAAACATTTTCGCGATATACTATCATCTCTAGTTATGTTGTATTTGAAAAAAAAATGTTATATGCCAAGAAAAACGAATAAGTACGTATTAAATTTGTTAATTTTTTCCTTTCAGGTAAGTTACCGGGTATGATTTTTGACAAGCGGGGTGATATGGGCGCACTTTTGTTGTGTTTATATTTTCTATATTTGTCAACTGTGAGTAAATATTAATGACATGTCATGTGAATATTTATTATTTGTAATTTCTCGCAAGTAAATTTCTTTATTCGTGTTTACCGTGTATGCGCAAAAAATTTCTGTACTGTCCGTAAGTCACCCTACACGGTCAAATTCAACCTCGCTTACGGTACTACTTTTGTCCTCTGTACGAATGTTACTGTACATTAGTTTATTGCGCGGTATAATCGAGCCTACTCTCACATACACAGGTGCGCAATAAATTATTGCTCTTCCATTTACGCCAATGACGAATGACGCGAATGTCGTAGCCGATTGGTCAGGCGGAGGGGAAGGCGGGCAGGTCAAACCTCATTGGCGCTGCTTATTGCGACCAGTATGTTAATGGATGTCGTGCTGTCAACATTGAATGGGATTACTAAGCTGGTTATGAACGACTAATGCCCAGTGAGTCGAGTGGTTGTGACTTTGTACTAATATGACTGATTGTTAGGGGCTGGAAATCTTCGCGAATTCAATTACCTGCAGGCTAGAATCCACTGTACTAAGCATACTCCAGCCCCGTGTATTCGTTCACTGTCTATTGTTACACTGAGTAGCAGCTAGTGTTCACCATATATTATATTTCGTGCAAAAACGTTTTACTATCCGCAATAAAAGAACGAATGCTGTGACCGAAAATTACAAGTAATTCTTCAGTACAAAAATATGTACGGTAGCCAGAAATAGTTAAAATCATTCTAAAGACTTCTCTTGAAGCACATAAAAATTTTCAAAATTAACATCAATAGTGAACTGTTTGCACAGTTTATAGGAAGAACAATCTAGCACAACTTAGATCTCACCACTATATAGTGTAATGTATGAAAAACACAATCTCTATTTATTAAAGACATTAACTTTTTTTTTTTTTTTTTAAGTTTCAAATAGCCAATTTATATTGTGTAGGAACTACATTATATTTTTACCAAAATTATTGATATTCACTTCGGGAGAAATAGTTTTGTAATCTCTGGTTTGCCAGAATATATTTTGTTTTTCTAGCAAGGCAAGTGATAAAAGGTGACTGTTATAATTGCCTATTAAATTCCACTACAAGTTAAATTGAGAGTCTAATTTAAATTCAGATCACTTATTGTGACCCAGTAATTTCATCGGTAGAAAATGTGTAACCTAGATTTGGGCAGAAGTATGTTTGAAGTTCGCATTTATTCATCAAACAACCTTAAGATTTTTTGTAATGTTAAAGGGCAGAAGTATTTTGTCATTTGCGTATCTTTTAAAATGGCCGATACGTCATTAGTGTGATAGTGTTACAAGCTATTGAACTAAAATTTTCTCATAACGTTACGTATCGTTATTGTCATGTTTATCAATAATTTAGTGGACTGAAATAATATGACGCACGAATTCTTTTAGTGTAACATTCACGCACTCCTCAGAATTTCTAAAGCTGCTATTATATATATTTAATGCTTGTATATAAAATACGTTTATGAAACTGTGATTCAGTATTGTTTATTTTGTAACCTAAAACACAAAACTATATACAAAAAAAAATTAAAGTTCATTACCGGTACCGCTTTCTCTGTCAAGAATTCTTATCAGTCAAAATTTAAATTTTGTAGAAAGAGTTGATTTCCTCTTTTAATTTGTGACTCAGTTAAGGGTGTAGGATAAAGAACCTAATTACAAATTAAATTAAAGAACACTGTTTTTGACAGTTTAATTACAATGTTACTTAGCTAAGATTAGGTTCGATTTCCACGAGTTCAAACGATTTTATAGACAGACGAAGTACGGTATTGAAGAAAGGTTACTACAATTAACACATTTTTGTTGATTAACAGTTTATATAAAAATTCTTGAATGGACGTACAGAAAACATTTTTGGAACAAGTTAACAGTTTAAATAAAAATTTATCTAAATTAAACTATATAATTTTTATCTGTCATATGTCTTAAACGGGGAGTTTGGTAGGGAATGAGGATAAATAATTTATCTCGATTGTTTTGGACAGGGATGTGTTAATTTAGTCGTATTGTTGTATACTTGGTTCAGGATACAGTGAGTATTTTGGAAACCGTAGTTACGTTTTCCTTTCAGATGATTAATTTGTTTCCTGAAATTTTTAAATAAACAAAACAACCTTGGTAACTAGATTGTACCACACTTAAAAGATAACCAATAAAATCACACTAAATTATTATAAAATTATTATCCTAGACAAGTTGGTATATGCGCAGTTTAAAGTAACCACACATATAAATAAGTTAAGATAGTAATAATCTTTGTGCGAAATACACACCATAAAGGATTAAATATCTAAATATTACAATTACCTATACCGAAACGATGATTGAAGTACTACGCTTATTAAATAGCTTTTTAAAGGTTCGTTGCTATGTCTTGTTTTTATTGGTTTCTGTTGGCGTTAATTATACATTCAGGTAAAATTTGCGTGCGAATAAATCTCAGTTTCACGAAACCGAAACATTTTATTTATTCATTTGCTTCGACAGGATGTTTTTCAAATCAACTAAGCAGTTTAAAATAAAGTCAGTAAGTTTGTTAATGTCTGATCAAAATCAGGCCACCATATTTGTGGCACTGCAGCAACTATTCAAGTACCCAAATTAACTCAGTATTAATTATCTGTTTACGATTTTCAATTTTAAATCTTCAAGTCCATGACTTTACAGGGGTGTATGACTAAGAGAAAATGTACAATAATTTTTTGATAATATTTTACAACAAAACATAGACTAAATTTCCTTTAAATTGAGAATGCCGACAATCATTTCGTGGGACAATTTTCTGTAAAATAAAAGCAAATGCCTTCTCAACATTAGTATTTCGCGACAATTTTTTGCTTTCCGTTTTACTTACTATCAGCATTAACATCTGCGAGCACTCGAGAATCTGACACAACCACCATACAATCTCAATAGATGAATATAATTTAGGCTAGCCTGTAACGAAAACACTAAATTGTAATAATTCCACCAATAGTTTAAATGCTCTATTATCAGTATTCAAATAAATCCCAGTTAAATAAAGTTTCTTTCTTTCTAAAAGAAATATGAGTTTTAAATTATTTTTTTAAAAAAGGATTTCGGGATAACTATTGTTAAATGCTGATTTAAACGTCTGAACTTTGAATTCCCTCGACAGAACAAATAGTCACACAGTGTGAGAAGGAACCTCCAATTATTTTATGTTCGCCTAATACAAATCAAGTAACTGCGATGAGCTCGGGCACCGCGCTTATAAAAAATATATATTCTTTCATCGTACAACTCTCGTTTTTTAATAATCAGTAAAACCTTATTTTAGACCTTGACTGAATAACCAAGGAAGTTCAACGAATATGTTTTGTAAAACTGGATGTGACTTTGGCGACTGTCCTGCTACCTAGCGTGTATAAAAGATACTAGCCAAATATTAGTTTCGCGATAAGCCGCTGCAACGCTTCGTTTAGTTCAATGTCTTGCCAGTAGATAGCAGCACGTATCGCCGACCGCGCCGTTACTGTTGCTAGGAAACGGAACACTAAACAAATTGTAAATAGTATCTCTGTGTCGGGATTGTAAACCAACAGACGTGGGAGTCGTGTGCGCTATTAAAATTTTATTAAAATTTTAAATTTACTTGTATTTTCATAACTATATGAATACGGTTACGTGATTAGTAATTTAGTATACTTGACACGGTAACCAATAAAAACAATTTTCGTGACAATTGGCTTAGAAATTTTAACAACAGAATAAAATTTATTGGAACCTGTATTTAGGAGAGCGCATATTTATTGTAAGCAACTAAAAATTAAAGAAGGAACTAGGCAAATTTACTGCACTAATGACGTGTTAAAAGGTTCAATCAACTTTCCTGTACATCAGTTAAAGGGGCAATACCGTAAAACAGGGTGATTAGAAACATGGGGTGAATAGAAACAAAATTATAAATAAGTTCCTTGCTTACATTTTTTGCACTATATATATATTTTTTTTTTTTCAATAAAACTACTGTCTGCAAACTGTTTTAACTTGCCTACATAAAAACTGAATTTTTGAAACAGAATTTATACCTAAAATTTAGCTTTAAAATTGTGTTTCTATTCACCTCAATATTTCTAATCACCCCGTTTTACGATAGCTCATTATTTACATAAAAGTGCCCATTTTCAGTATCTATTGGCTTTTAATGGTGAGAATTCAAAACGTTGTTAAGGCGATAAACTTTGAACATTTTGCAACCAAATAGTGAATTTTTAATACGAAAAAAACAGGCCACGTGAATTGTATTTGAGTTAAAACGATTTTGTCGTATTTACTAAATCAACTAGTATAGTACAGCTGAAAGTTAGTATTCAAAATAACAAATTTACACGAAGACTCTTAAGTTAAAGACTATAAACTACGAAATAAGAATAAAACACTCAATTATTACGCATTTCGTATTGCAACTTATATATTTTTTTAAAAATATTCAAAACATAACTCAACCTATTATTGTTTGCAATTATACTATAGGACTTAACAACATTATAGGCCTAGGCGTACTGTACTTGCTAAATGTTTGTAATTCAGAAAAGTTATACTGAATTCATCTTATAGGTTAAAGTATGACTTGGTCATGATAGTGGTTATTAAACATCATAAATTTTATTCTATATCTTTTATAATTGCGTGGCGTGTGTCTATATAACAAACTAATATTAAATTACATAAGGTTGATTTGTTTTCGTTTTATAAAATAGTCACTATTTACTTACAAAGCCAGCAGGTGCGTAGAGTTTTCTACCCTTAGGCGTCTTTTACAATAGTAATAAAAAAAACATTTCCCGCTGTTTGCCCACAGCCAACATAATCGTAATGAATTTCCCCGGGCCTTTTATTTATAAATGAATTAATATATTAACATAATAATTTGCATCCATTTCCCGATCCGAGCAAGGCCATCGAATTTGATTAGGCCGTAACAAGTTTGGTTAAAAAGTTCGCTTCTAGGCGCGAAATACTAAACTAGCGTGCAATGTTTATGTAGCAAGTGTTTTTAAAGGGGACTACAAGCGATGACCTTGTCATTTTATTTATTGAAAAGTATGCGGTAAAGTCCAATGCAGGTTTCTGCGGTTTTTTTTATCGTTGATGGTTGATATTTTCTCAGCTGCAGCAACATGGAAAAGTAATTTTAAGCACTTTTGAGAAGCATGATAATCGTGTTTAAAATAAACAGACGGCATTTTTAAAATCATAGGGACACTTTTTGAAGTTTGTCTTCTTTTCGTAGATACAATTTGAAAACATATGTAACAATAACACCAGAAAAAATACTTTCCGTGCCACGCGCCAATACCACTAACTCTTAAGGGTGTTCAGGTGCGATATACTCATAATTTTATATTTATATGAAATAGTGTTAGTTTTATATACGATACTTGTGAGTGCAGTTTCCTCTTACGAAACTATTTTTGCTGGCGTAGTTTTGTCATAACGGTGCGTCGAAGTCAAATTTTGCTTGTTACGCTGCCATGCGAATAGTGAAAACCAACTGACCAACTTAAACAAAATAATTCACTGTTAACTTACATCCCATTAGCTATACAATAAAACATTTAAAAAACCCACAACGTAATATTTTGAATTTAAAAAAATCGCAAAATTACAGAACAAAAGTTGCAAATACAGGAATTTTTTAAAAATACATAAACAGTTCGTGGGATTGTTCAAAGGTTTTATTACGTAGCCGATAGTATGTTATTTCACTATGAATTATTTCTCGTACGTAAGTCAATTGGTTTTCACTATTGGCATGGCAGCTTAACTATCAAATTTTGACTCTGACGCACCGTTATGAGAAAACTACGCCATCTAAAATAGTT
The DNA here is from genome assembly GCA_003012365.1 of Medauroidea extradentata. Taxonomy (NCBI): domain Eukaryota; kingdom Metazoa; phylum Arthropoda; class Insecta; order Phasmatodea; family Phasmatidae; genus Medauroidea; species Medauroidea extradentata. The sequence goes on from PNEQ01013471.1 coordinate 44,329, forward strand.
TCGTAAGAGGAATCCGCACTCACAAGTATCGTCTATAAAACTAACATTTCATATAAATATAAAATTATGACTTTATCGCACTTGAACGCCATGAGGGCTTGTTCCTTAGCTTATTTCAGACTGATGCCAATAGCTCAAATATTTTTTAACCAAAAGCTTTAAAAAATATTTGAGACAATGTGCGGTCACACGGTCTACAATACTGTAGATGTATTAAAAATAAATGATGTACCATTCGTCAGCAAAAATGTATTTTGCTTAATTTTGGCTTATTTTCACGACAAAAAAGTGGTATTTTGGATAACGAAATCTAAAAAACCTTTAAGTACATTGCTACAAAATATTCAGCTACAAATCATGATATATTTGTTTCAAAACTGTGGAGCAAAATTTTGGAATGAGCATTAGGTAGCAATAAAATACATATTTTCGAAATCAGTACAAAACTAAGGAACAAGCCCCAAAGGCGCCACCTGGTAGTTGCTTTAAATGCGTTGAAATGTACAAGAAAATAAGTTTTTTACGAAACGTTTCCACATGGGCCCATCGTACCAATGTACGAAAAGGAAACACACATCGGACAAGGACGTACGACATTCAAAATGATATTTCGAAGCCCTCCAACATAGCTAAAAACGGCCTTTTCAGGCTGTTGTACTTACGGCTCGGTTTCAGTCGCCGTATTGAATTTTATTATTTTTCGGTTTTTCTTTTAATTCTGAGAAGAAAAATGTTGAATCGGTTACTATACCGCAAATTCTATTTACCTTGAGCTACAGTACAAGCATAGCAGTAGAGCGATTAATGTATATAGTTAGGTATGATCTTTGAAAGAACTGTGCAATGGGAGTGTATGACTGGATTTATTTACTTGGACATACTCCATTGCGAAATAAATGACTGTTAAAAGGAAACTAATAAATAATACAAGAAAACATAAATAAGCAGAGTATGCTTTAGTCATCAGGATACATACACAACATGAAATTCCAAAACTGTCGTTAATAATGACTGTTTGGAAAACTACTATGTTTTGTTTCGTCTCATCATTTGTGTTGTTTGTTGTTTTTTCTGTTTGTGTCCGACATCTTTGTGTTTTGTTTAGTCTCATCGTTGTGTCGTTTGCTGTATTTCTGTTTGTGTTTTTGTTTCGTCTCATCGTTGTGTCGCATGTCAACTTAGCTACTTTTATATTTTTATTATTTCTTTTATTTTCTGTTTGTTCCTGTTTCATCTGACCAGATTCCATTTTTGGAATTTCGTGTTGTGTATGTATCCTGATGACTAAAGCATACTCTGCTTATTTATGTTTTCTTGTCTTATTTTTAGTTTTATTTTGACAGTCATTTATTTCGCAATGGAGTATGTCCAAGTAAATGAATCCAGTATTTAGTTAGGTTGCAATTTGTCGGGCAAATCATGAATATAAAAAAAATTTGCACACATTGTGGCGTAATTATACGTAAACAGCTAAATCGCTAGGTCTGTACTGTAGCGAAATGTAAATATAATTTGAGGTATAGTCGCATATTTTAAATTTTTCTTCTTAGAAATACAAAAAAGCGAAAAAACAATAAAATTCAATATGGCGACTGAATCCGAGTCTTGATCGGACGCATGCGAATCTCAGAACTTTGCTCGGACTTTTTACCAATAACATGATATGGTCACCGCTTGAATGTCCGTCGCTTCTAAGCATCTAACGTGCAGGTAGGTAACAAAACCGTACTACAAGTAATGGAAGATTATTCATGATAATCAAGTTACGAATAACATTCTCTCTTTGATAGGTAGAACTTATCGTCACATTGACGGCAAGGAGATTAGAGACGGAACAGGAAACGAAGAATTTTATAAAAGCTTATTTCAATAAGCAAGAATAAATTTGAATCTCAGGTTCTATATAAGCTTAATGTCTCGAATATTTACAATAAAGAATTAAAAAAAAAAAAGTTCATATTTTCGGTATATTATTCTGAGCTCGAAACGCCTGCGCAATGTTATATTATGGCTAATTTTATTCCTGTTGTAACCCTGTTATCATAATAAACAACTCGTAATAAGCACTGAAAAATTAATTGTTAAAACAACACTAGTCAAGTGAGTGAAATTCTGAGCTTATGACAAAATATTCTCAGCAAAAATTACTTTGAGTAGAAATTCACTGCTCGTATGACTTAAAAATATGTGCTTATTCAGCGTAAGATCTTTCAACCTATTCATAAGCGACAAAATATTATGTCTTTACCGAGTAAGATTTGACTAATGAAATTTACTCCAAAGAACACTTTAATGTAATAAATCATTTATTTACTATAGTTCTTGAATAACTAAAGAAAACCTAATTCACACCGAAAACTGGTACCATAAGGTACTTAATAAAATCGCTACTAAAGGTCATTCGGAATAAAGTGCTAATAATATAACCTTTGAAAAATATCACTAGCCGTTTCTGCATATAATTCAACAATATCTATAGTCGTTTTGCTGCTTGTTTGGTTGGCAGCGAAATCGCGCAATATAGTTGCGTGTATTTTTCTATTTAAATACAACAATATACTGAAACAAAATCAACCTAAATTGACATACTTATATTTTATATAATATATAAACTTTTTATCAAGCTATATAGGTTCCTACCAACTGCACAATTTATCTCTCACGCGTAAACATCAAGTGACGTGTCCAGAGAGGTTTGCCATTTCCTGTCTTTTACCGTTACCAGGGGAAAGATACAAATTGGCTGAAAATAGAACTTAAGCAGGGCTTTTTTGATTGTTCACTTAATCCCGATCCGCATATAACAGTCATTTAATAAAAATTGTTTAATTGTTTTCTATGTTTGACGTCTCTGAATGCGAACTTACGAATTTCATTATTTTTATGTTTTTGAAACATACATATTTTGCCTTACGCAACGCAAAATATAACACTTAGATGCAGAAACTAACCCTCAAAACCATCCCCTGGGTATGCCCATGAATGTTATAAAAAAATATGTAACAACAATTTAGTAAAATGTCGTCTTTTTCGCAATATTGAAATAGGAAGAATCCAGCTATAGTGATGTTAGAGTTAACATGAAACGTAATAAAACATTTAATCGCTGCATACTATCTTATGTCTGTAGACGAGTTAGTTTTCCCCGTCTAAATTATAAAACAGTAAAATGTTTACTTTGACGTGTATTTGGGTAGATATTTCCCTCGACTTCCTTCGAATGGTTTTCAGTTTAATGCTTCTTTGAGTCGTGTAAAATTTCAGTGTAAGTACTTCAAGTTATCTTAATTAATTTGTTAAAATAATGCATTTCTTTGTCCAATACTTTTCCAAATACAAAACTTAAAAAAAAAAAAAAAAAAGAAAATTAAAAAAAATGTATGGCAGTTCGAATTTCATATAAACAACAAATAAGATGTTTTTGCTAACATTAAAAATGATACTTTTTTTAAATTAATAAAAAAAATTCTGAAATAATTTTTTTTTTATATTATATATGGTGCAAAACGAACATTATGAAAAATAAATTCTTTCACAAAACGTTTTGGGTACCTCAACGCCACTATCCCATTTCCCTCTCCCCTTCTTTATATTCAGATTTTATTTTGGCAGAAACCTTTGCAACTGCACGCAGAACTCACAAAAGTTTCATCGCGATCGGATGAACGACATAGAAGCGCATAACTTACAGACGCAGACATTGCTTTTTATATACAGAATATCCGAAAATGAGTGTGCCTTCGAAAAATAACGTAGCCCCATTCGTTCATAGAACAACTTTGTTTCCACAAACGCTTGGTACAAAAAAAAAAACCCAAGCACTGCACATGCACTCGCACTTACTTCCTCGTTTGCCAAAATACCTGTTCATTTTCAATTGCAAAACAAAAAAAGAAGTTCATCCATTTTCAGACAGCTAATGCAGGATGTTCCTGAAATACGTTTACAAACTTCGGGGGTAGGTTCCTTCCAACAAAACAAAAATAATAATAATAAGTTTATACAAACGTGTGTCCGAAAACCAATAGTTTTTTAGTTATTAATCGAAGTTTAGTTCAATGTGTTGCAAGGTAATTAGTTTTGTAAACAGTCATTGGATAATGGTATTGATTGCATATGCCCTAATTTCTATCCTCTTAGAATTGGCGAAAGTGTCATAAACTCAAAATGTCATAGTAAATGTTTGAAATGACGTCCTTATGCTTCCACACACAAATCCACTAGTCGTATCATGCACTGTCGCATCCTTTTCAAATTCTCCTACATGGTGTCGTACTATTTCTCAGGCGTCCATGGTTACAACTGCAAAACAACACTAGTCAAATATCACGAACAGATTAATCATAAATGTAAACAAGTTTCCTTTTGTAACATATCGCCTTAGAGGATATAAATGAGTTTATGACACTTTCAGCAATGCTAAGAGGATAGAAATTAGTGCATCTGCAATCGACAACGTTATTCAATGACTGTTTACAGAACTAATTTTAGACTGTTTCCTACCATAAGTTTGAATAAATTTGACAGCGACTTATGGGCAATAATTTTTAATATTTTGTGATCTGTTGATTAATGAAAGACAATTTTAGCTCTAAAATGAACCTGAGATGTCCATTTCAGCATTTTTGCTGCAAAGTTTGTCTCATGTTGTGCCACAATTCACTAAATATTACAAATTATTGTCCATAAGTTGCTGTCAAATTTATCCAAACTTACATGAAATGGAGTATACCTTGCAACACATTGAACTAAACTTTCATTAATAACTCAAAATATAATGGTTTTCGGACATATGTTTTTATGAACTTTTATTCTTGTTTCGGTGTAAGGAACCTACCCCCGAAGTTTGCAGAAGTATTTAAGAAACATCCTTTATGTAGATAACAATTTTTACTGCACAACAAATCTTCATCAGACTTAATGCATACGAGTTGAGTACTAGTTAATAGAAATATAAAGATTAAAATGTTTGGCTCCCGAGCTGTGAGATAGACTGCGACAAGGCTCCGAGTACTCTACAGAGCTGGTGGATATTCGGGAGATACAGTCTTCGGTGGGAATTCGTAGTCGTGTCGGCGAGGATCGCACTAACACGGGATAGGTTTTTAAGTCTTAATCCCGTTCCTCTGAAGCGAGAGCCGGCAGAAAGTTCTCAACACCACCCGTGGGAGAACTGCTCCCTTTTAGCCAGGCTTGTAAGGATTTAGGTCACGTGTCCTCGAGACTGGAGTGGTAGAAGGGCAGTTCCAGGCGGATGGAATGAAAAATTTTAAACACTACTTAAGTACGGGTTTTGTTGAAATTTTTATTTTTCCCTGTTCGCTGAACGGTATTTTATGTCGGACATAAAATAACACTCTGATTCTTGCTTGAAAATGTGTCAAACATACGCTCAAGAAAATTATACTGAAGTAGGCTATATATAAATAAAAAAAATACGCGTTTGAATTACTTATTAGGAATAGTCCCAATTGATTCGTGTGCACGTATGATTCTCTTTTCTGCGACTTTAAATAATTGTTTAGTTACTTTTTACATTTTCCTGAATTCACAAACTTGATTAAAGGAACGTTACGACAATCCATTACCGTTTCAAGAAACACTTATATGTTTAACTCCATAACGAGACTTTTTTTTTGCGTATAATACCTGCATTCATTAGAAGACTAACTCTTTATGATTATATGACAATTTTCTTGTAAATCAACAGAAAATGTTAACCAAATATTAGGCTGCATTTAATAAGACTTTAACTAATCATCTATTTGTATAGTTTTCAAATTATTGTAAACATATTACAAAGAGAAAAGTAAAAAGAAATGAGATACATCCATCGGGTAGCGTTGGCATTACTGCCCGCACAGAAAAAAAACTTCTGCTACTCGCTATACATAACGATTTTTGAAATATGATTTATTCGTTTCCCCCAGAAATAACGGAAATAAAAAAATGGCTACCCTAAACCACATATAAAATTTAATTTCCTAAAATGAATGTGTCTTAAGGATTCACGAAAAATGCGATTTTCCTGAAAATAGTAAGCAATAAAAAAAAACTGTATTTTAGTTCTGTGTATCAACGACAGTCAGGTTACGCGGAAAAATATTTCGTGGCTGATTCAAACGTTGTTAGTATTCACACTGCCAAATATATTTTGTGCTCACCACAAATACATTTTGTCATTACCACTAAAAATTGTGACGACAAAAATAATTCTGTATAATACAAAATAATTAAGTTGAAAATATTTTTTTTTCTACAAAATGTTGTATTCTGTGTAATGATAAAACAGTTTTTGTTAAAATAAAAACTGCTGCTATATGACTCAAGTAGATTGATATTTAGACCCTAATAAACTGTGTTAAAGTTGCCGCCTACCTCACTCTTCAAATTCGCTGCAGAGTGTTCGTAAACAGGTATTTTTTCTACGAAAATATTCCACGTGTGCCCATTGTACTAACGTATGAAAAGAGAACAAACTTCAGACAAGGTCGGATCATCATTGTTAAGACGCTACGCTCATTAAAAACACTGTTTCTAAACTTTCCAACATGGCCAAAAACGGCATTTTCAGACTGCCGTACTTCAAAAAGTTCTAACCGGATGTATATCAAACTCAGGACCTGCACTTAACTTAGCTGCAGACTTTCCTTCAATAAAATTATATGGTCACCGCTTTAATTCCCACAGTAAAAACCGTTCGGCGGGAAGCTTGCATCCTAGTTCAGCGCATGGATCGTTGAGGCGACGCGGCATTTGATGCACGCTTCAAGGTCGACCTTATGTCTCCGTCATTTCTGAGCCTCTAACGCGCAGGTAGGCGACGCCCTTAAGGACACCTCCGGTAACCAAGTTAAGTTTCTTATCTTAACATGTTTTTTTTTTAACTCCTACTGCAATTTATTTTTATTTTTAGCGTGTCCGATGAGAGTACTGTCATGCAATTTTGCAATACTAGCATGTTTTGTTGGTTACATTACGGCAATAACATTTTTATCGTTCTTTTAGCATATCGTATTTGTATACTGACAAATGCAACACGATAGAAGGAAATAATATATCTGGGGCATTATGTACGTTTGTAATACGAACACCATGTACTAGAATCCAAAAACTTCTTGACCAGCAGGTGTTTGTGCTGTTATAATGATAAAAGTTTACAAAACGTACACGTGAAAACAGATATTTAGCCTATATAAGCACACATACGTTCATTCATCAACGCACTTACATTATGTAGAAATACATAAGTACCGTTACATGCATAAAAAATGACCCACTTAAAAAATTACTGGAAGAACGAAATCATTAAATACTATTTAAACTGTAAGTGTAGAAAGTCGAACAGCAAATAAACGCACAAAAATGACGACGGACATGTTGCGTACGTGACAGAAGATGCTGGCCACAGCCAGAAAGTTCAGACAGGAGACAGGATTAAAAAATAATCGTTATTGGATGTTAATTAGGTTCAGTAAAGCTGCCTCTGAATATTATTGTGTGGATATGGTTGAAATTAGGCGTACAGGAAAAACCATCACATATTACACGTCGTCATATTGTTACAGTACAATGTGTGCAAAACACAATATGGGATGCTTCGTTCTAGCGTGCCAGAAAATGATATGAAAAGCAATGGTCAGATGGCATTACGATGCCACCTGGCTTGCCAGCGCATGATGTGCTATGAGTAGAACTGCCAACTTTTCACGAAAATATTTGTGCCCCAGATAGTTTCAGTCCCTTTCGTTCCTATCAGTAGGAGAAAAATGAGAGATCTGGCACAGGGGGCTTGGGGCAGTGGTGCTGTGGTCCCTGATGACGCAATCAACATGGCCGCCGTGACGTCACTGTCCGCCATCTTGGATTACGTCACTGCCCGCCATCTTGGATGACGTCACTGTCCGCCATCTTGTTTTTGAGTCCGCCATGTTGTTTTTGGATTTTCCAAATT